>SNQJ01S0292683.1:0-10689 GCA_010110895.2 Picea sitchensis | reverse complement strand
TATATATATATATATATATATATATATATATTGGATATACAACTTATTAAAAAAAATTGGAGCTACAACAAAGCTTGAGTGTGCATTTTAATTTGGTCACTTAGTACAGTTTTGACCTTCCAAATTACAAGGCAAACTTTGCTTCTTTTGCACAACAACCCTTTTTAAACTTGAAATTACAAAATTAACAATATGAACAGGTATAATATGATAAACCACACCCCTAGAAATTGCACAACTCAAATCTAAGGTATAATGCAACGTTGGCTTACTTTTTACAAACATGTTTTGCATTTCTAGGGTTTTACTATGCATCTCTTGCCTATTTTTGCACAACAGAGTCTTTTATGACTAAAAATGCAAAACTAAGTTCCAACATTTGCTTGGATTTTAGTGTAGCCTAGCATGCATTTTGCACCAACAAAAAATTTTCCCTCTTTGTCCTACAAGACAATTTTTGGTCTTTTTGCACAACAAAGGGTTTTAAGTTTCCAATTGCACAAACAAAGGTATAGACATATGTACAACTTGTATACAACCTTGTAACTTGTAATATAATTTCTTGTAGGTATACAAACTAAAATAACAAACAATGGGTAGTTTTCATGTAGGTATACAAATTGAAATATCAAATTGATATAACTTGTAACATAATTTCCTATAGGTAGACTTAGACATTATTATAAACATGCATTAAAGATCCCTTAAAGATTCCAGATAAACACTAAAGATCACAATAAGAATCACATATAAGAAAATTATGAGTCAAAACAATAATGGTTTCCATTAATTCCTCATAATAGTATGGTCTTTACATCATAGACATCATAGTTACAGTCTCCATTACAAAACTAGGAAAAGTATAATACAGATTCCACACCTTTCTTCTCTTTGAATATTCCTCCTAAGGTCTCTCTAACAAGCCTCATTGTAGTTGAGCAGGCCATAGAGCAAGTGTTTTTATAAACCCGACTCTACGATTCACATTTAACGATGGGGCACCATGTGTCCTTATTGGTTTGGTAGACATGCTTATTGCAAACCGTCAAAGGGGAGTCGAAAGTCCGACGACTATTATGCGTAGTCAAAATTTCGATGAACGTTGGGGCACCAAGAAAAAAAAATAACGAAAATTTTATAATTACTTAGTAATTTCCGATGGTATGGTTGATTTTATTTGTACCATTGAAACTCCTCATCGAACTTAAACACCATATGTAGGAGTGACATAATTCCATTTCATGTTTCTAAACAACACAATATCTACTTTGACTCTATTTTCTTATACAATGCACCTATGATTTATAACACCAATAATTCCTTGTCTCCCTACTCTAGTTGTGGTAAATTTGGTAGTTCTTTATGCATGTAGCCTCCAAAATTATTCTTAAGAATGTTCCATATTATTACAATAATTACAAAACAAAATCTTGGTTTGATTTTATTCCATGCCTTTGAATATGTGGAGTTAACCTTTTTCTATGCATTAACAATAAATGAAGTATTTTATGCTTCTCCCATGTGCCATCTATATCAATGGTCTTCTTCCCTTATGAAAGATGCATACTAGTAGTTCACTATTTAGCTTCCTCCAATCATAAATTCCATTTCCTGCTACACATAATTTCATTTCTTGTTTCTAAACACCACAATATCTACTTGGATTATATGCTTTCTTCTACAATGCACCTTTAATTTCTAACACCAACAGCTCCTTGTATCCCTGCTCTAGTTGCAGTAAATTTGGTACTCTCTATGCATGTAGCCTCCAACTTCCTTCTTTAGAATGTCCTATATGCTTACAATAATTACAAAACAAAACCTTCTTCTTTGACATGATGTTATGTCATGCCTTTGAATATGTGGAGTCAATATTTTGCTATGCATTAACACTAAATGAATACTTTTGTGCCTCTCCTACGTGTCATTTTTATCAATGTTTTTTTTTTCCCTCGTGTAAAACTCATACTAGTATTTCATTATTTATCCTCCTCCATTCCTAAATTCCATTTCCTGCTACACATATATAACACAATGTGATGTAATACACTACAAATCCTATCAAAGATATTCAGTTGGGCATCTTTAAGTATACACACTGACATCTATCATTTACTTAATGTTACCAAGATTGGCATGTATGACCTATGAAATGTAAATGTATTCTTGGACAAGTCAACATCTCAACATGGTATAAAAGTTGAAATAGAAACCTTGGGCATGGTATTGAAATATTGATAAGTTATTGCATTTTGATGGCTCGAAGCATTATGAATCGAATCATAGTATATCTGTGCAACATGTAAATAATGAGATTAAATTGATTTTTTTATATGTGGATGACTTGATTATCATTAGGATTAATGGTGATTCAATTCTTGGTTTGAAGCCTAAGTTGAGGGATATATTTGAGATGGTAGACTCAGGATTGCTTCATTTATTCATTTCCATCCAAGTTATGCAATTGGATGATGGCATATTCATCTCTTAGCGTAAGCATGCACTTGTTATCTTGAAGACTTTTAAAATGAATATTGCAGCCCCTACTCTACTCCATATAATCCAAGAGTCAAATTGATTAAGGAATGTAATCCTCTAAAGGTTGGTGCTACTATATACAAGTAACTAGTTGGGATATTGATTTATCTGACTCATATCATACCTCATATTTAATTTATTGTTATCTTGGTCTCTGAGTTCATGCAGGACCCCAAGGAGAGCCATAAAAAGGAAACAAAGTGGATTATAATGTATGTCAAAGGTATGTGTCATTTTGGTATCAAGTATTCAACAAAAATATAAATCGATTAGTTGGATATGCAGATTGTGATTAGGATTGTGAGGTATATGATTAGAATTTTACTTATAATGATATGGATTGGATCATTATAATAATTTTCATATATATCTATCCTTTAAAATTGGAAAAAAATGGGGGAATCAGCTTGCAAGGCCATTTTAGTGATAGGTCCCAGTTTGGAAAATTAGGGTCCAAAACCTTTTGGGGCCATTTTGAGGCATAAAATGACATTTTGGGGGGTTAAAACTTTCCCATAATATCTAGGACCACGTGAAACTATTCTTCACATCGAGACCTTTCCAGTGGTGAAAATATTGTGTCAATCAGAGCTCATATGAAAAATGTATGCCTCCCACAAGTTGACCTGCCATGTTGACCACCATGGTACGAGAGGATGCCATGTCATCCCCCATTATTCATGCATATGGGGCTAGCCACATATGTAATTTTAAGAATATTATAGAATTTTCAAAACCCTATCATAATTGAGGGTTGAGGAAGTCAAAAACCTACCCCTGGATGGCTATTGGACCATGTTAAATATTGGGCCACTAGAAGGAGAAGGGGTTCCATTATTTTTCATTGTATCATGTTCCATAGTTTGGAAAAGCATCAAAGAGTGGTATTTTGTGAACATAACGGAGGAGGAGAGATTATGTAGCAGCCATACAAGCCACACGTCAAAGGAAACTCCACAGAGAGTGCCTCTTTCTTTGTAATTCCATCATTTTTATACCAGAGAAAAGAGAGAAAATAAGCCTCACCTTCTAGTTGGATTTTCTCCCATATTGGGTTTTCCAGGTAATATCTTGTGTTTACTCTTGAATGGTTTGTAATTGTGTTTTATTGTTCTTTATTTTCTGCATTTTATCTATTTCATGCATAAGAAAACAATCCATAACTAAAGACCTAGAAATCTAAAGGAATTTAACCTTCATAGGTAGATTTCAGTTTTATTTATCAGATATGTTGTGACGAATTGTTCCAATGGAATATCCATAGTATTTTACAAATCATATTGGTATCAGAGCATGTTTTTATTTGGGTATTTTTGGGGAGTTGCGGGATCCAGGAATTAGATTAAAGAGAAGTTACAGAAACCCTAGCCATTGTAGACGAGTCTATTCATAATAACCCTCGAGATCCAGCAAAAGAGATATTTGAGTGGTTGGAAGCACAAGTTGTCGAAATCAGTTGCAATATGAACCTCCTCATGGAAGCTCTATCAAGAAATCTTGGACCATTTGGAGATGATGGAGGCTCTAACTCAGAGATCGATTTGGAGGGAAAATTAGGAGATCAAGAAGACTTAGGAAAGGATTTGCAGAAATAATGTGAGAAAGAGGAGCCAATTTCTAGTGTCATTAGCCCATTCACGGTCCTTATTTAATATGGAAGTGAAAGTGGAAATAATCCCATACCAAGGTGAAATCGATGCATTAAAAATGAATCATTGGTTGCAACAATTAGAATTTTATTTTAGCATTCACCATATAGATGAAGGGTAGAATATTTCATTTGCTAGACTGAAGTTAGAGGGTCGTGCTTTGACCTGGCAGGAAATCCACATGGAGACACTTAGGTTGGAAGGTGATCCACCAGTAACTAGCTGGGAGGACTTAAAAACCCCATAAATTCCCAATTCTACCATATCGAGTATGTAGAGGACCAATGTATCTAGTGGCACTACTTTAGGCAAAGGCAGGGGTAGAGTGTATATGAGTACACCACTAAGCTCGGAAACATGGCCATCATAATGGGTATCTCTCCCAAGAACATATATGTACTCTTGAAGTATATGGGGATTTACACAGTCATGTAATAAATAATGGGATGCTCTTCAAGCCTAGGACAGTGGATGAGATGTGTGTACATGCATAGTATCTAGAAAATATACGCCAAAATAAGGGGCAACCAAGTGGTTCGAAGTAGAAATAGCACTAGGAATATTCCAAGTAGGGAAAGAAGAAGTGAAAAGAGGGAAAAGATAAGAAGACAATAACCACTACACATCAGTAAAAATATCCTAGCAAACATTGCAATCATTGCAACATTGATGGGCACACCAAGGAAAATGTTGGAAATTGCATCCATAGTTGAACCCAAAGAATCACAAGAAGGACAGAAAGAAAGAGAACCTTCTAGCCACAAATGCGAGAAATCAAGTTGAAAGTAGCTCAAATGTGGATGAAAATATTGTCTACACATATTTACAGAAGGAGGTGAATCTGAGTATCCTTCATCACCAAGAAGAAAAGGAGATGACCAAGCTCTTACACATCAATATCTAGGTTAAGAAGACCAAGATAGATGCTTTATTCGACTATGATTCACATGTTAATCTCATAGCAGTGGATATGTTCAACAATCTTGGATTGGAGGTTCACAATCATCCTAGCCCCTATCAATTGAGTTGGGTAAACAAGGATGCAGAGGTAAAGGTAACAAAACAATGTAAGATTAAATTTTCTATAAATGTCGATTTTATTGATGAAGTGAAATTGGATGTAGTACCCCTTGATGTATGTGGAGTAGTGTTTGGAATCCCCTACATGTATATGAGGGATGCAATATTCATGCAGAGAAACAACCAATACCTACTTATCAAGGATGGGAAGTCTTACATCATTAATACACATAAATTCAAGTCAAATATCTCATTGGTAAGTGCCAACCAAGACAAGAAGTTGATTAGTTCTAGTAAGAAATATGTTTTTCTTTTCTTAAGAGAGAATCAATCTAATCATGAGTCAATGAAAGTGAAGGCATCCCTGGATGGGTGTACTAAAGAGAAGAAATATCAATTGGATGATTTTCTATAGGAATATAGAGGAGTGTTCAAGGAGCCTAAAGGGCTACCACCTAAGAGGGATGTGGATCATGAAATACAGTTATTGTTAGACTCCCCATTGTCGAATATTGGGTTGTATACACATTTTTTTCTAGAAGAGAATGAAGTGAAGAAGCAGTTGCATGAGTTGTTGGAGTAGGGTGTGATTCGACCAAGTACCTCAACTTGTGGGCCACCCATATTGATTTTTCCCAAGAATGATGGGACTTGGAGAATGTGTATCAATTACAAGGCATTGAACAAGATTACACTAAAGAATCGATATCCTTTTCCAAGGATCGATGATTTGTTGGACTAGCTGCAGCATGCCAAGTACTTCACTAAGTTGGATTTGAAATCAAGATATCACTAGGTACGAGTCAAAGAAGAAGATACCTGGAAGATATCCTTCAATACAAGGAAAGGTTTTTATGAGTGGTTGGTTATGCCATTCAATTTATGCAATGCACCAACTACATTTATGGTACTAATGAATTATGTTTTACACCCTTATCCAGATTCGTTTGTTATTTTTTATTTGGATGATATAATGGTTTATAGCGCTACTTGGGAGGAGCACATATCACATTTTATGCATGTTTTAGTGACTATGCATAAGCACCAGTTGTTTTCCAATCTAAAGAAATGTGATTTTTCTCAACAGTCTTTGGTGTATTTGGGAAATGTGATTGAAGGAGGGAAGCTCAATAAAGATCCTACAAATATGGAGGCCATCATGAAATGGCCAGTTCCTATAAATGTCACTTAAGTTAGGAGTTTTTTTGGGGAACCACAATACTTGTGGAGGTTCATAACTTCATTTTAAACGGTAGTTGCATCACTCCATGCCATAACAACCAATGGTAAGAGTTTCCAGTGGGGGGAGAAATAGCATAAGGTCTTTGATGAGCTGAAAAGAAATATTTGTCAAGCACTTCTGCTCACACTACCAAACTTGCAGAATCCCTTCGAAGTGGAGAAATATGCAAGTGGGTATTCCATGGGAGCAATACGTATTCAAGGAGGAAGGCTCACATGCTATTATTATGAAGTATTTCATGGGGTAGATTTCAACTACCCTACCTATGACAAGGAGATCTATGACTTGGTACAAACTATCAAAAAGTGGAAGCACTATCTGATGGGAAAGGAGACCATTATCCACACAAATCACCAACCACTATAATATTTGCAGGCCCAAAGTAAGCTACAACAAACTAGGCATTACAAGTGGATGGGTTTTTACAATAATTTCATTTCATCATAAAGTATAAGAAGGGTAGCACAAATAATTTTGTAGAAATTCTTTCATGGCCACCCACATCCAATATTATATCTTTGAGAACTCTAATTCACATGGAGCCTTTTACCCATGATGCATACAAAGAGGCACACACAGAAGATGAGGACTTCAAGAAGGTATTTCAGTAGCTACATGTCCAAATTCATATAGAAGAAGGTGACAAAAATACTAACTATCATTTCCATAATGGTTTACTCTACAAGCTCGACAAGCTCTATGTCCCTAAAGGTGAATGACTTCGAATTATCAGAGAGGATCACACCTCCAAAGTTGCGGGACATTTTGGTGTTGGGAAAACAGTTCCCGAGTTATAGTGGTATGTGTACTGGCCCAAAATGCAAGAATATGTAGTGAGATATATTGGAGGATGTATACTTCGGTGTACCAACAAGCCCAGTAATAGGAAGCAAGGTCTATATCATCCCTTACATGTACCCAGTCAACCTTGGGAAAGTATTTCCATGGATTTTTTCGGAGGTTTACCAAAAAACAAGAAGGGGCATGACTATCTATTTGTGGTAGTTGACATGTTCAACAAAATGTGCATTTGCTTGCCTTGTAAAATCGCCATCAAGGGACAGGAAGCAACACACTTTTTATTTCAACAGGTCGGGGTGCACTTTGAGATACCAAGGAGCATCATATCAGAAAGGGATACCATATTTCTCAATGCATTTTGGACTAAGTTATGGGAGAAGATGGACACTAAGTTGAAGAGGTATACAACATTCCATCCACATACACATGGGCACACTGAAGTAGTCAACAAAACTTTGGTGCATATTTTGATGGGTTACAATCAAAAGCATCTGAAGACCTCAGATGAAAATTTGATCTATATACAACACTCTTATAACAGAGAAGTCCACACTTCTATTGGTAAGTCACCTTTTGAAACTGTATTTGGGTATTTCCAACCTTCACCCTTAGATGTTGTATGTGGGTAGCAAGGAGGAGTGAGGGAGGACCTCACAAGGATGCACTAAAAGTAGAAAAAATTGTTGGGAAGATTAGGTAGATCCATTTGCAAGTACAAGAGACACTGAAGAAGTCATAGGAAAAGTACAAGGTTGTAATACCCCTCTTTCCCCCGGTTTGTAAATATAAATATAACTTGACGAAAGACTGTGGTAGACTAAATATGTGTGAATGATGGATTTGATGAACCTTTTGTTATAAAAGGTAATGTATGTATTTTTTGTTATTAATAGAAAATGGATAGTGTTTCATAACTGCTGAAAGGGGGGTTTTCCAAGATAGACCATGATTTTATGAGAGAGATGGTGAGGGGAACCAAAAATGGTTGAGATGACCCCCCACCAAACTAGTACCTTACTAGATTTAATGGCTCAGACCCAGAACAGTCCTCTGACACATAAATGAATTACCAGTCAGGATGGTAGCTGGAAGAGTCCTCCTCAAGAGTTAATGAGGAGATGGAGCAGAGTACCCATCATCAAGAATTCCAGACCTGACCATGAGATGGGAATTCAAACCCACGCAAACTTGTTGAGGAAGTCAATAAAAGTGGTAATTCATGGGCAGAGACAGATTTGCGAGGAAGCATAGTCGAAATACCAATCTTGAGAAGAGAAAAGAGAGCTTGTATCTCTCAAGTTCGAAGAGAATGGAGAAATAAGTTCGTTCTAGGTGCAAGAATTTGTTGGAAGAGTTTTCGTTTCAAGCTGATAAACGGGGTTGACAAGTGACTATGGAAGTACTCATGTAGACCTACTTGCCTGGTACAAAGAAAACTAGTTGCCAAGATCACGTGGGAGGAGGAGAGTAACCTCTAACCCTGACTATCACTAAGCAAGAAGAAAGAGTCTCTATTAGAGCATCATGGTCTAGCTCAGAAGTGGCCAGTGGTAAATCTATTCAAGAGAGGTTGTGCCTATGGTTGGGTGGAAATATGCACCCCTTTCAGCAATCACTTAACGATTATGGTTTCCTGATAAGTATTTTCACACTCTGTGTATTGAAATGGAAATGATGATTGAATATATTTATATGTTTGTGTTTGATTTATGTATTGAATGATTAAGGTAGAAATATGTATTGTCTTTTTTTGAAATGGCGATTTTGAATGGTATTTTGTTTACCTCAGCTTAGCGGCTAGACATTTATGGGTCGTGAGTCTGCAAGAGAGTCGTGTAGGATTAACTGGAATTCTTAATTCCTCTGAACCTCTCGAATCAACCTTTGTGGGAATACCAAGTTCAAACTCGATGGAAGGAGGGCACCTCCTTCAGACCCTTCACCTGTGTGACTGAGGGATCATGTCCATGTCCTTATCCAATTCACGGCTAAGAGAGTTGTGCTTAACCCACGAGAATTTTTGAAGGACCCATATGACCAAGGTATGGGAACCCTACGCTAGGCCCGAAAGGAGCTAAGCCTTGTTGGCTTTGTAACTATGGGAGTTCGGAGCTCCAGAGTGTTATGACCTTACCATTCGTAAACCAGCCAAAGGAAAATGGTTGTTATGGTTACCCACGAGTTTGATCGGTTCCTGGTGGTTTCCCTAACCGTGGCAGATAGACCTGCCCCACTGTTAAACCATGATCCATTCATCAATTGCAAGGTAACACGAGCTGGAGATCTGAGGGTATTCAAAAGTCCCCTTGGTCATTGGATCTTCGTCGAGGTAAGTCCGATGAAGTCCTACTTCGGGAGAACAAATATTTTATAGCACCAAACTCCCCGAATGTCGAAGCTACAAAGTGATGAGAGTTGTGGATCTGGGGATTTTGTTGAGAACCCCTCTTACCTGTCCAATTAACCAATGGAGGGACTCGCGTACAGTACTTAGGTGAAGTCCTCCTTCAAGAGAACGGAGCGGCCATCACGTTGAAACCTCCGAAGGCCATATATGTGAAGTGACGAGGACCGTAGATCTAGGGACCCTTCGGGATCTCCCCTGGCCATTGGATCTAGACCATGGTCAGCCTGACACTGAACACTCGGAGAGTAAGGAGGGAGCCACACCGTGAATTCCCCGAATGTCGAAGTTACGAAGTAACGAAGGCTATAGATCAGGGGTTTACATGGACCCACCTTAGCCGTGAGATTGAATTTTTTGGAAGGTTATCAGTCTGGGGTGATGTGGCATGTTGATGTAACCCATGGTGACATGGACCCACGATGGATGTGCCATGTGTCACATGGATTCATACGTTTCGCAGACCCTATGTGCCCATTTAAACGTAACACATGTCACCCATTGTAGGGGCCATGTGTCATCTCTTCATTGTCGCATGTCACCCCTGGCACATGCTTACTTGGTCCATTTGGCGGGTGGAGTGCTTGGGACCCACATGTCCTTACCTCCGCATCTATTACATCACCACATGTGAGGGTGGAACCTTCGGGAGTCCAGGACTTCGGGACTCCGAGGGTTTAGGATGCAGTGTCGAGGATAAGTTGAAAGGCCTGAAGGCCAAAGCCACGTGGTGATATTTTGGGCTCCTTTGGGAGTTCAGGAATTTGGGACTCCAAAGGACATGCATGCAAAATAGAAAAGGGGCATTCAACGCCAAACGTAGAAACCCCCCTATAGCTTATGTGTTAAATGAAGACTTGATCCCACCGTTGGATGGGATGGTGGATGTTCCTCCCCCATGGATGTAGGAACTCAGGGATGGTATGAATGAGGTGGATCCATGTGGGCCCATGTGGCCCATGTCTAATAAATGCCTGAAGAACTTTGGGAGGCCATAACTTTAAGTCCAGAGCTCGGTTTCGAGTCTAGTGGAA
>SNQJ01S0292682.1:0-10689 GCA_010110895.2 Picea sitchensis | reverse complement strand
GGTTTCGAGCACATTCTGATGGTGGGTTCTTCAGATCGAGTTTTCCAGCTGGTAGCGGTTACCGTATTTCTCCGGAATCGCACATTTTTGCCGATCTATCCGTGCATGCATCAGATCTGCTATCTTCTTATGATCATGGGTATTTTTGTTATTTGATTGTATTCCAGTACAGATCCAGGAGATTTGACTAACGTCTAGATTCTATTTTTCCAGTAGGCTATTGTGTTTCCATGCTTGAACCGCTATTATTCATGATATTTAGCAGTTGACATTCTATACTCTTGCATACACCTTTATATGATTGTTAAACATTAAATATGCAACATGCACATGTAATAACCAACATGCACTTGCAATAACCAACATGCAACCACAATAACCGAAAGAACATCTCAAACACACGGCTAAAACACATCCAGAAACCCCTAGTGTATCAGATCTGCACGCCAGAGCATTAGAACAGTAGCGAATATCTTGATCAACCGGATCAAGGATATTTCATGCTCAGGATACCATCAGATCAACATCAGGGAGTAGGACATTGAGAAGACAACATTCCGGTGCCATTTCAGACATTTTGAGTTCTTGGTCATGCCATTTGGATTGACCAACGCACCAACCACTTTCCAGTCTTGCATGAATCACATCTTTAGAGGATAGTTGAGAAAGTACCTCTTGGTATTCTTCGACGAGATATTGATCTACAACAAGACATGGGATGAGCATCTAGCACATTTGGGGGAGGTCTTGGATATTATGCAGGCACAGTCATTATATGCCAAGGAATCCAAATGTGAATTTGGCATGAGAGAACTATTGTACTTGGGGCATATCATCAGTGGGCAGGGAGTACAGGTTCATTAGGAAAAGATCAGGGCCATTTTGGATTGGCCAATGCCCAAGAACCTCACTGAGATGAGAGGATTCTTTGGGTTATGCAGTTACTACAGGCGGTTCGTCAAGGGTTTTTCACAGTTGGGAGCACCACTCACGGACTTGACCAAGAAGGGTGCTTTTCATTGGACAGAGGAGTCACAACAGACATTCGAAAAAATGAAGGAGGTTATGAGCACATGCCCTGTTCTCTCAGTGAATTTCTCCTGGGAGGAATCCCATCCATCATTGGAAACATCATGAAGGGATTTGTAACATTCGTGTGTCTCCCCCACGAGGGTCGACACAAACATTCTCATCACCACATCCTCATGTTCCACATAAATATTGCCCACCACTTGTAAAAATTTAGCCAAGTGACCCTCAACTGATTCTCCCAACCTCCTTGCAAACAAATGTATGCGTTTAAGCCATTTATGTGCAGGTAAATCATGAGGATAATCTGGGAATGCAACAAAACTTAGTGGGTCAAAGACAAAAAATCTCCACCTTACTGGTGGTCTCACAACTGCATCCATATTGTTAGTCTCGGATAAAAAAAAACACATCTGCTACCCTGCTAGCTCGAGATGGAAATAAAACGAGAGATGAAGATGTCGAATATACACTCACCATAGTGCTCATTAAAAAAAACGTACCAAAGAAGTCTATACGCTTACCAACTTCGAGAGGAGTTCTTAGTGAAAGAAACGTCTTGTTCCGGGAAAGGTATCGAGGGTTTGCTCAGACTCAGAACTAGACCTTATGAGGGAATCGAAACAAGGAGATCTACGTAAGTTACCCTGTGAAGTCACCCTTGTATCCTTTGGAGTCACCGGGCAAGTTAAATAAAATATAGCAATTAAAATAAAAACTCACCGATGTCGTTATCAAGGCTGACAGTTCTCGACAATGGTGCCAATTTGTTAACATGAATTTCTACCCTCCAATCTGAGCTGATAAATCTGTTATGACAGCGGTAAAAACTTGGCTAATTGAAAGAGTAATGGCCCAAATTGTCACTGACCAAACCCCTCTCTGTTTGGGCTAGTGCTTGCTAGCCTCAAGGGGGAGTCCCTAGGCACACTGAAGTGCCTTGCTATTGTTTTTAAGTATGATTTTTGTGTGTAAAAACCCTAAGAATAGTCGCTGTTATGTCTTGGACAATGTGCTAAATCTATCCAAAACACTTGGGATTTTTCTTTTTGACTTGGAAGGAGCTTGGAGGGTTAGTGTAATAGATATAGAGTAGAAATAGAAGAGAAAACTGATCAAAAGATTAATAATATCACAATGAACAGTTCAGAAAATATGACAAATCAGATTGCAAAATTCACAAATACCGACAAGAAACAAGGTTGAAACCAAACACTTAATTCCTTTATTGATAGGCTTGCAAAATGGTTGATTGCGCCACAATAGGCAAGTCCACAACCGGTACAATGATCACTTTGCTCAATGAAAAATCACTAGACTAAGAGAGAGAAGAATGAGAACAAGAGACTATATTGTTGCTGCAATGAACAGACCAAGAACTGATGAAGACCATCCAATATAGAGGAGAGGAGGCACAATTACCAAGGATAAGAGA
Organism: Picea sitchensis; assembly: GCA_010110895.2. NCBI lineage: Eukaryota > Viridiplantae > Streptophyta > Pinopsida > Pinales > Pinaceae > Picea > Picea sitchensis. The sequence goes on along the minus strand of SNQJ01S0292682.1, from coordinate 8,225 downwards.
GAGTATGGCGCATGAGAGAAGGAGAGGGAGTAGGAGAAGTGCATGGGGAAGGGAGAGAGAGTTAACTCATGAAGAATAGGAGAGTTAACGCATGGGGGAATAAATTAGGAATTAAACACATGTTTAGATGCTAAATTTGGCCAAGTAATGAGTGAGTTTTAGCCAAGGGGAAATTCGCCCTATTTTTTAGGGATTTTCCTAAATTTTAGAAAATTTGCGTTTAAAAGCAATGTAAGGTGAATTTTGGGAAATTAACGCATGGAAAGTGAAGATACGGTGAGTGAGGAAAAGTTAATGAGAAAATTAAGCCTTGATTGGGGAATTTCGCCCTATTTTTTAGGGATTTCCTAAATTTTAGGAATTTTGCGTTTAAAAGCAATTTAGGGAGAATTTTTAGAAACTGGTTGCATGGAAAGAGAGAATATGGAAAGTGAAAGGAATAGAGTGAGAAAAATTAGCTAGCCAAACTTTCTCTAGACAATGCCACCTCACCCATGCACCACCTCTTTAGCTTAATTAATTCTCATTTAATACATAATCCTTGGAAAATGCGCCCATGGTCCATGATGCCATGTAGATGCCACATCATCTTGATACTTTACAACATGTCGAAATCTGAGCCTGCCACTTGTCACTGCTAGAAATGTTGATGACTGCTAAAAATCAAAATTTCCAAAAAAAGCCATCCAGTCCCAAATATTTGAAACTTGTCGAAATTGACCCAAACTCTCCACAAATGCTTAGAATGACTAGGAGACCACCATCATCTGTCTACTGCTAAAAATAGACACTACTAAAAATAGAAAGTCCTCGCATGTGCATGATATTATACTCATTGGATTTGATTTTCCGCAAGGAATTCGAATCCACAACCAGAATCGACATGCGAGCCCTGGTGCTCAACCTGCTAAAAATACAAATTTGTGACAAATCATCCCGAAAAATGTCCAAGAGACTCAAAATGTCTCATGGATCCATAATGCATGCTCAAAATCTGAGTCTGGGGCCTAGAGCCAAACCTGCTAAAAATATAAAATTTTTGCATGTCGCCCGAAAAAGTGTCATCGAGCCTAGAATCATGCAAGGACCAACCCTGTATGCTCAGAACTTCTCCAAACTATCAAGAGGCCCACTCAAACCGTGTCTCCTAAAAAGTAGGAACACTTGTTGAATGTAGTTATCTCTCTCAAATGCACGTGAAGCTAAGCTAACTCTACCTATGAACAAAATAACCATGTTTCGATCATATAACTGCCTCTGATGGGAACCAACCTCTGCTAACCACAAGTGCTAAACTCTAGGAGAATCTCAGAATGCCAGCCAACTAGTGCATGCTTGCTCTTAACCCTCAAGATTTTCAAGGGTGAAAATCTATGGGTTAACACATTCACAAACTTTTTTGTGGTTGTATATTTGGATGACATCGTTATTTTAAGCCGAACCCGGGGAAAACATTTGTAGCACATCCAACAAGTCTTGCGCACCTTGCAACAACACACGATATATGCCAATCTGGATAAATGCTCATTCGACATGCGGAGAATTCAAAACATAGGATACATCGTGGATAAACATGGGGTGCACGTGGACCCAACCAAGATCCAAGCCATTCACGATTGGCTAGCCCCAACGACTCCGACAAAGCTTTGCAACATCTTCTGCCTAGCCAACTTCTACTGTAGGTTCGTGTTGGAGTTCTCATATTGCTTGGCCCTTAAGGAAAGTGACCAAGGGTGGAGCTAAAGCCAAGTTTTCTAGGTCTGAGTCACAACAAAAAGAATTCCAGGATCTAAAACACCAACTATGCTCTGCACAAGTCCTCATGCTGCTAGACCTGCAACAACCATGTGAGATTGAGACATATGCCTCTGACTATGCTATCGATGCAGTCCTCACTCAACAGGGACATCCGATGGCCTATCATAGTGAAACACTATTTGATGTTGTTCACAGATATACCACCTATGACAAGGAGATGGACTCCATTGTGCAGGCATGCCAACAATGGAAGCATTATATTCTAGGAATGGAAACAATCATCCACATTGATCACAAACCTCTATAATCATGCAAACACAAGGAAAGTTATAGAATGACCGACATCATAAGTGGTCCACCCACCTGCAACAATTCCACTTGAACATTAAGTACAAGAAGGGCAACACCAACCGTGTTGCAAATTGCCTCAATCGACCCCTGGTTGTGGCGCTAACCACAGTTCTTAAATCTTGTGAGCAAGAGACCTCTGGGTGGCCACAATTATACAATAGTGACTTTGACTTCGTTGCTACTTATTAGACACTGAGCGCAGACAAACAAGTTTCAGACTTCCACCTTCAAGATGCACTCTTGTGCTATTTGGGCCATCTTTGTGTTCCTTCAAGCGAGTGTGCAAAACTAATTTGGGAGGCACATTACAGTCGAGTGGTAGGGCACTTTGGTGTGGAGAAGACATTAGCAATACTTCAAAAGTATTTCCACTGGCCAAAGATTCAACAGGACGTCGACGGATAGATCAAGTTATGCACTGCCTGTGCTATCACTAAACTGGTCATCAAGAAGCAAGGGATGTACACACCTCTCCCTACCTCAGACAAGCCCTGGGAGTCAGTCTCCATGGTTTACATGTCAGGTTTTCCCTCCACCAAACATTGTCACGATTGTGCCTTTGTGGTTGTCAATTGGTTCTTTAAGATGACCATTTTGGTACTGTTGCTGCCTTATACGCACCTGGGGTAATGTGGAAGAAACCTTCAATCCACTTGGTGTGTCCTTGGGGGCAAGTTTCGAGTCAAGGTGTTGTCATCTAATCCTCAAATCCTCTGTCTAGGCCAACTCCTAGCGAAGCCAAGGGGGGTAGTCCCTATAAAAATAATCTAACGCTCTTTTAAACTAAGAAAGCAAACATAACTACTTCTAGGAGTTTATTGCTTAATAAAACAAAGCATTCAACACTTAACATTCACCATTTGAGATAATCACATAAACCATTTTTCCATAAGCATGCATATATCAAATAGGATACGAGATATGCAAGATTAAAATTATTAGTTAGACAATTGCATGAATGTAGAAGATTGCTCACATACATAAAGATAAACTAGTTGTATTAGTGCCTTAAAAGGAATCGTGGGCAATTGTTGATCGCATGTTTTATTAAGGTAAATTGAAGTTAAGTTAATGAGAGAATATGTGGCCTCTTTAGAGGCTAGCTCTTTGTTTGGAAACTTGCGGAGAACTTACCGAAACCCAAGAGGTGTCACCAGTAAGTTCACTAAGGGCGTCGGATGTCCAAAACAGGTGGAAAACCAGGTCCCGAGAGGGCCCGCCTTACTTCACAGATTACCCTTAGACGTTTTCTCGTGCATTGAGCTAACAACTTCTGAGATTTCCCTAATTAAAGTACAAACAAAGTTTATTGACTTTGCAAGACTGAAAGAGATAAAATTTGTAAAATAACTGAAAGATATGCTTTGCAAGAAAATTGAAAAGTTGAACTTGCAAGAGTTATTGCTGAATTAAACATCCGTAAAGATTGAAAGTATTTTTTAGACATGCATGTGAAATGTGAGTGTTTATGTGTGTTAGAATTGCTTATGATTGCATGTGTGTTTAAGATCAAAAGATTAAACTTGCACAAAAGAAAGAAAAGCCAAACCATGACACACAAACCCCCCTAATGGGGATGGAGAAACTGGGCACAAAAGGGCCCGCTTTTATTAAACTTATTACAATGAGAGCTAAGTTCTCTTTGAGTTTCTCCTTTAGAAAATGGATCCTTATAAGTTTTGGATCTTAAAATTTACAAGAAACAAATAATAGAAAAAGGCTTCTTTGATGAAGTAGGAAACCCTCGGATGCTCCGAAAGTCCTGATTTTACCAAAATCGACGGAATCTCTGCTTGTACCTGTTATTGCTGCAAGAAAACAACAAACAATTAAACCCAAAAGATGACCAAACACACTTTGGAAGTGTTTTTGGTCAACTAAAAAATTTGCGAAAAATGACTAAGTTAAATTAGGCTAAAGCGAGGGAAAGTAACTAAGGAGTGAGAGCTAGATAGCTAGCCTCCTTAGGATCTTTTAGGCTGATATAAAATCAGCAAAGAAAGCAACTTTATATTTGCGAATTTATAACTTTCGAAGCATGTAAATATTTGCCTATCACTAGCCTCCAAAAATACTAGGAAATTAAAGGCTAACTTAAGACAAACTTAGGCTAGATCTAGAAAAATGATGAGATTCTTTAAACAAACTTCATATCTAACTTTTAAAGATGCATGCAAATGAATTAGAGCAGATTTATCTTTTCTAAGATTAGCTAAGTTCTTGCATGCAACAGAAAACGAAAGAAACCAAAATTTTTTTGTATAGAAATTTGAGTGAGAAGGGGGAAGAGACAACTTGAAGCAAAGAACTTGGGCAATGGAGTCCCTTTGATGTATTGAAGAGGGGAATCCTTCCGGTTGGATGAATTTGAACGTGTTGGAAGCTCAAGCTAGAACCTTCCACTCCAAACTAGAGATTCTGCAAACTTAAGTCAATCTTGCAAAGAAACTGTTAAATACCCTACACATAAAACCTTGAAAACATGAGATTAAACCGATAATAGCATGAAATCGTAGATTGCAATGTGATATGACAAGATTTAGTAATACAAGCAAGTTTACTAATATCTTATTAATGAACAAATAATAATTGCAAGAAAGATAAGTTTACCATACTCAACACATCACCAAAGGAGAAGATCCTCCACACATTTGCACAAAACACCGTGTAGAACTCCAAAGTCTTTATTCCTTATTCAAATAACAAAATGATACAATGTTTATACGTCTTCCCACAAATTCTAACTAACAATGGAGGAGGGGTATGCTTGCTTATATAGCAAAGATGGTGACAACTCCAATGGAGGGATGCGTGAGTCTAAGAGGAGATGCGTGGGGTTAAGGGGAGATGCACAAGAGTTGAGGGGAGATGAGTGGAGGTATGTTGAGGTGTGTGGAGTGAAGTGAGGTGGAAGGGTAGTGTAGGGTGAGTGAAGTGAGGATGATTGGAGTGGAAGGGGGAGTGTGAGGGCGAGTAGGGCTTTGGGATGTGCGCCATGCCTTTAGGATGTGCCATCTCATCAAGTGGGGTTGAGTCCCTATCTTGGGATCTCCTCCATGCCTTTCTACTCCAGTGAAGTCACCTTCATCTTTGCTAATCTCGCCTTAGTATTCAGTCAACTGGGGACACAAGAAAAACATGCTTCTGACATGTTCCCCAGTTTCCCTAAAAAATAGGGATTTAATTAAATTACCCCTTTTCCGTATTTTTCGAGTAATTTTCATTTTTTAGTGAAAATAATCACTTTTTGTCTCGAAAGAAGGGAAATAGGGGTTTACATGATACTCTAGACTGGAAAACGACCATAAATATGGCATCCGATGATGTTTGATGCCATATTTTTACAACTTATTGCTTTACAATTAAAAAATTCCATTTTTGCGGGAATTTTACTTTTTCACTAAAACATTAAAAAAAACCTATCAAACCTAGCCGCAATTTCCATATGACTCAATTAGGATGACCTAGTATGAACTCATATACATTCAAACACTAGGCATTGGTTATACCATGCCAAGGCCTAACCACTAGCACATACTCCAACTCTGGAGTTAGTCTCTTGAGTGAAAAAACTTAGAAATTATTAATCGCCCACAAAGGCAGGCAAAAATAATTAACTAGTGAAAAAAAACACTCTAGAGTACATGCTTGTACCTAGGTCTTAGGTGGCCAATAGCCTTTTACAATATCTCATACTCAAATAATTTATTACAATGATGGAAATGTGGAAAAATGTGGTGTTTTGAAAGACCGACTGAACTTTGAACTCTGATACTCTATCATATGAGCACTGACTGCTCAATCTTTGGTGGCTCATCAGGAAATCCAGCTTGTGCAAACTGGTGGATAACAGGTACCATGTAAAAAGAGTATCACGGTCGAGGCCACTGCTAGGCTCTTCTTTGAGCATGTTTGGGTTCATTTTGGGCTACCACAGACCATTATTTCAGATAAGGATAACAGGTTCCTCAGTACCTTCTGATTCAACCTAAGGTCTTTGATGGAGACAAAATTGACCAAATCAACTTTCTTTCACTCCGAAATAGATGGACAAACAAAAGTGGTCAACAAGATGATTGTGCATATCCAGTGCATGTGTAACTCCAAGCATACACATACATGGGATAAAATCCTTCCATATGTTCAACATAGCTATAAAAGAGCCCTCTATGGCTCTATTGGTCACAACCATTTTTAGTTGTGTTTGGGGTTCCAGCCATTGGCCCCCATTGACATAGCTCTTCACATTGCAACTTCATCGACAAAGAAATAATAATAAGCCGACATAACAATAATATATGTAATGATAATAATTATCAAGTGTGGATGCTTATGTATGAAGAACTCATCTTCTCAAGTTGTATCTTTTGTTGGTAGGGCCGTCCACTTGATGAGGTACCGAATAATTTCTTGGGTCAATAGTTGCTTGATCCATGTTTCAACAACTTTTTCAAGTTCTAGTATGATTTTTCCGTCTTCATCAAGCTCTTGCAAAATAGTATGAATTGGGATCTTTTCACCTATTACCTTCTTTAAACAAGAAACATGGAAGACTAGATGTACATGTGAAGGAGGCAACTGCAATCTATAAACCATATTGCCAATCCTTTGCAACACCCTATACTTATAGGGACCATAGTACTTGTGTGTTAATTTATTGTCCTTTTGTTGCTAGAGGGACATCTGTTTGTTTGGTTGCAACCTGAAAACTACCCAATCCCCCACTTCAAAGTGCCTTTCATTGCGATGTTGTTCTGGTTGTTGTTTCATCCTATTTTGTCCTTTAGCCAAGTTGTCCTTGAATAGTTGGAGAACCTCTTATTAATGCAAGATGTGATCCTCCACTGCTTGAAGCTTAGGTTTCACTCTCAACGATGATGCGATTGATGGAGGATGATACCCATAGAATGCCATATACAAGGACATTTTGGATGAAGTATGGAAGGAATTGTTGTACCACCATTCTGCCAAAGTTATTTGACCCATTGTGACTATTTATGGGATGCAAAGCAACAGAGATAACCTTCTAGACATTTATTGACAATCTCAGTTTTCCCATCAGATTCAAAATGGTAAGAAGAGCTACGAGGAAGTTGAGTACCCAAACAAGAAAACAATTTCATCCAAAAATTACTAGTGAAATCTCTATCATTTACAATAATCTCGGGGTTTCCATGTAGTTCTGAACTGTTTCCATGAATGTTGCAGCTATTGTATTTGCTTTTAAAGGATGAGAAAGTGAGCAAAAATGGGCATACTTTGTGAGTCAATCCACCCCCACCATGATGATAGTCTTCCCTTCAAACTTCGATAGACTTGTGATTGAGACGTCTTCCCAATGTTGACTTGGTTGGCTAACAGTTCTAGAAGACCTGGGGTCTTGATCATCTCTCTTTTGTTCTGTTGCCAAACGAAACACTCCACCACAAAGTTTTTAACATTTGTCTTCAGACTTTCCCACACAAATTCCTTCTTGATCTTGGGATAAGTTTTCATAAATTTTGTGTATCCAGCTATAGGAGAAGCGTGCAGTTCAGAAAGGACCTTTTGTTTGAGTTGGGATTTCTTACATAAATATAGGTGATCCTTCTTTGTAGAATGGATTGCAGAATCCCCACATTGTTAATCCTTCGGTGATTTGAGGTTTTGGGCTCTTGCTTGAACATTGGACTTGTCCCTTATGGTGCAAAGTCAAAGTCCTGAAAACATTGAAACCCAATTACTGAAACAATGCATTATTTTCTTTTTAGACTCTCAATCAAGGTTGTTGGGAGCAGGGAGTGGGAAGCACAATTTTCAAAAATCTTCTAGGAGTGAAGCGTTTCGGGAGTGTCTTTTATATAATACACATTTTAATATATTTTGATGCATATATATTAAAAAAAGCATGCATAATGTCGAATCAACTGCAAAAAACATGAAAACATAGATTTAACTACTGGATTAATGATGATCGTTAAAGAATCAACCATTTAGTACACATATAATATCAATCATCTAGTAGTTATAAGTTTAACATTGTCATCAAATGATCAATGATCAACCACAACATCAACCTTCAAGTTTCAACATATAAAATTTGTCATCAACAAATTGTCACAGATAACATCAACCAC
>SNQJ01S0292681.1:0-10689 GCA_010110895.2 Picea sitchensis | reverse complement strand
ACATTCAAATATTTTTTTGTTTTCTTTCTATAAATCTAACATAACTTGAATTAATTAAACTATGAAACACAGATGTACAGATAGTCAAAGCCGGTCTACACTTTCTAGTTCCGCTAATATATATAAACGATAGAAATTGAAAACACAAAAAACTAACCTGATATTAGTTTGTCTGATGTGTTCGCGCCTCTGTACGAATCAAGAGCATCCAGCAGACATGTCTACGAGATAAATCTGCAATATACTTATACTAAAACTGTTTCGAATAAACTCATAGAATGTTTTGGCAGCCAGGATTTTTTAGAAACGGAATAGGGAACATACGTTAATTATGTGATCTTATGATCGTAAATAATTACAATAAGAGAAATCTAAATGTAATACATTCATTTCATTGTTCAGCTAAACATTGAAGAGAAATCATGATATTTAAATTGAAAAGATGATCACAGTGTTAATATCTGGAACAACTAATTATGAACGATTATTTATAACGTGAATATCCTAAAACATAACATATCATTGAGTCTAAATCTACAAGACATATTAATGCACCAGGATTATATAAAATGAAACATTAATGAAACACCATTAACAAAGGACTAAAGCCAAAATGTTGTACGTTGTTTCATTAAGTCTTGGGATATCATTCGTCCATCTTTGATTACAGGCCAAGATGTATTTCATTTACAAAGTAGAGAGTATTTAAAGAGTTTTTGAAATCTCAAATTACTATCTCCCAAGATAGGATTAGATCTTATAAGATCAAAACATTACAAATATGGAGGGCCTACAGCCACTCATGATCAAATTGTATCTTCAAAAATTTATGAAAGTTTTTTCCTATTTACAAAATAAACAAAAAGGAGATACTAATCAACTAGATCAAACATGTTCCACCCCATAAAATCAGCATCAGATATACCATGTCCTGAAAAATGAAATAGGAACAAGTTAGATAATTTATTAACAACTAATTACTAAATTTTATATAAAAATGACTTGGCTACAAAATCGTGAGATTTTGTAGCCAGTCTTGTATTGGCAAAGAAATCTAATTTCAACCGATTTGATTCAAAACAANTATTAACAACTAATTACTAAATTTTATATAAAAATGACTTGGCTACAAAATCGTGAGATTTTGTAGCCAGTCTTGTATTGGCAAAGAAATCTAATTTCAACCGATTTGATTCAAAACAAATATCATGACTGTAATAAGAGGGGGGGAAATTGGTTTACCATTTAATCCAATGACTAAACATGGATCAAGATAGCTCAGAATTGATTATGGCATTCACATTGTCTGTATTCTTTATCACAATGTTGTCTGTCTTCTTAAGACGTTTGAATTGTCTCTATTCATTTTCTCTGAGTTCATGATTTTCTTTCATGAGTAATTCATTGTGGTTTGTGAGTGTTTTAATTTGATCTTAGAGGATAGGTATATCAATATAGTATAGTTCGACCCAACGTAGCTAGACTTCACAGTGCACAGGGGAAACGATCTGTTGTTGGAGCATACTGTCAAGACTTGTTGCATCAATTCTTCCTGTCACTTTTCCTGGACCAAGCCTGATGCCAGTGAACTCACTTTTATCCTTGAGACATGGTGGAAGATTGTTGACAAAGTCATATGGTTGATTAAGATCTGATTTATGACAATCTGGATCTTCTTCTGCGAGAAACTTTTCAATTTCAGCATATGAATCCTTTTCAGTTTAGCCCCTTTAGCCCCTTTGAAAGATGAGATCATGAAGGCAATGGGTACTTCATTACTTTCAGTATTTTTCTGTTTTAACAAAGCAGCGTAAGATCGGTCGGAGGCGAAGGTGTAAAGGGTGAAATCCCAAGAGAAATCAGGACTCATCAGGGAAGGAGCTTCAATTATTGTTTTTTTGATAGAATCAAAAGCTTGACTTTCTTAGGGTCCCCAATGGTACTGAATATCCTTTTTAATTAAATTTTTCAAGGGTCTTACCATTTGTGAGAAACTTGGGACAAATCTTCTGACAAAATTAATTTGGCCTAAAAAGAATTGCATAGATTTTTTGGAGGAAGGGGGAGGAAGTTTGGAAATGGCTTGAGTTATTTCGGGATCGATGGTCATTCCGTTATTGGACACTATGAACCCAAGAAGTTTGCCTTGTTCCACTGTAAAGAATGACTTCTTAGGGTTGAGAGATATGTTGTACTTGCGGCATCATTCTAGAATAGCCTTAAGGTGAGACAAGTGATCTTTCTTGTTTTTGGAGAAAACAGTAACGTCATCAAGATAGACCACTACTGATTGATTTACGAGACCACAAAAAGCAATGTCCATTGCTCTATAGAAAGTGGCCCCAGCATTTATAAGCCCAAAAGGCATATTCCTGTAGGCATAAGTTCCCCATGGGGTACAAAAGGTGGTTTTTAACTGGTCTGAGGGGGACATGAGGACCTGGTTGTATCCCAAAAAACCATCTAATAGTGATAGTCTTTCGGAACCAGATACCTGCTGAAGAATTTGTTCCATTGGAGGAATGGGATAGTTGTCTTTATCATATGTTGGGTTTAAGTTACGAAAATCAACACAAAGTCGAATTTCACCACTTTTCTTCCTTACAGGAACTATATTAGACACCCATTGTGTATGTCTCACCGGGAAAATTATATTTGTGTTTAGTAATTTATTTAGTTATTTATTGACAGTGGGTTCCAATTTGGGGTACATCTTTCTTAATATCTGTTGAAAAGGCTGAGTTTGTGGTTTCATGGGGATGATATGTTGTATTATATTAGGATCGAATGTTTTCAAATCATCATATGTCGAGGAAAAAACATCCTTGAATTCTTTAAATAGTTTTATAAAGGCAGATCGTTCTTGCTCAGAGCATCCCATTCCCAAATTGATATTTTGAGGATTATCTTTAGTCCCTATATTTATTGTTTCATGAGTCAAGGAAGAGTTGTTCGTTTTACAATTAACTAACCCTCTAAATTTATCATGCAAATCATAAAATTTATCCAGTCTTACAACAGATTTGGGAATAGAGTTTACCAGATCAGACATCGATTTAGGATATCTAGGATCTTATATTACCATGAAGTTGCAGAGGTTTTCATCGTGAGTGCCTTCATCGATAATTGCACCTTGGAAAGTGTCCTCCATATGCAATAATTTGATGATCTGATGGTCATCGTCGAACATTCTCCAATTGGTGATGTTGTCTGAGATCGATGGCATGAACAATAATTCAATCGAAAATGCATTCAGAGAGAGACCTTCTGCGGGCAAAAGTTTAGAAGCGACATTAGCCAATAAATCAACTTCTGAATTACTTAGTCTAGGAATTGAATAGATGTTAAACGCTGAATAATTTTGTATCAAATCCCATACCTCGGTTTGATAACTTCTGAGATGTGGTGGCAAGCAATGTATGGAGTTTCTTACCTGCCTGACCATGATTTTCGAATCACCGAACACCATTAAATTTCTTAGGTCCATATCCAAAGCTTTCTTAAGCCCTTGTAGGAGTGCTTCATATTCGGCAGTGTTATTAGTGCATTCGAACACTAATCAACAGGAAATGAAAGTCTTATTACCTATGAGGTCGATGAGTACACATATTGCACCAGCTCCTTCTTTGGATTTGGATCCATCGAAGTAAAGTGACCATATCTGAGCTTCGTCAGCCGTGTTTGGCACATTTGGAAAAGCTGGTGACTGAGTACAGGTCATGAGTTTTGATCGTTGCCCAGGATTGGTGATGGGGGGGATTTTGGTCATGAAGTTACCAAATAAGGTGTTCATTCCCTGCATTTCAAGTGAATTAGTAGTAAAAGGTTCATTTGGATCATTTAGATCTGTCACGGTATGCTTGAGATAGCATTCACAGTTTATCCTAATTTTATTTGGCTACCCCTTTTCTGGTAACCACAAATGAGACCAATCTGTGGAAAAGTACCCATGCAGCTACTTGGACCAGTCCCTGCTTAAAAATAAACCATAGACTTCTGGGATGTCAACAACAATGATGTCAATAATTTGGTGAACCTTAGGATTAGAAGATAACCTAACCATAACATTCTTAAGTTCATCGATTACCTTGACGTTTGTCCGATTGAGCTGAATGATTTTGAGACTAGAAGGTTGAACTTCTGCGTTAATTTTTTGGCAATCAGATAAAGGCATCCTATTTGATGATGTGCCAGAATCCACCATGAAATTATGTACATTTCTATTGAAAATTTCAAAATAAGAAATGCGGGACATTTTTACGAGTGTTAACAGCACAATTTTGTTGATTTTTTGTCGTTGTCCCTGAAACAATTGTATCTACATTTAATACAGTTTTTTTAGTTATATCCCTTTTATCTGGAGGTTCAAATGTCGTTTTAGTAGGGATCTTTTTGGTTGTTTTAGAACTAGTTTATGCAGTCTTCTTGCTACTAGGATCGTTGTTCTTACTATTTTCTGTGATATTTTGAATCATTTTCTGCAGAATAAGAGGAAATTTCAAAAGCTCATAAACAGAAATATTAGCCCTTAGTTTTTTTAGATCTTCAATCAAGTCATATTATAAGACTGGGGCTGCTAAAATCTGTTTTATTTCATCTTGTTTTGACTTTTTTGGAGGCACATTATTACTCATTTCAGAAGATGGTTTTCTCTATGTTTTGCTTCTCGTGTTGTAAGGGTGCACAGTTTCAAAGTTTGCTTGAAATATACTGTCAGAAAAGTGTCCAAATATATTGGGAGATGAATCCTCTTCTTCAGCTACTTCTTCTTCAACTATGTCTTCTGAACTTTCAGGAGGCACAAAATTATCATGTGCTTCAAGAATGGTTTGCAAAGCGTACTGCAAGATTTTGAAATTGAGACCTTTATTAGTCTGGTTTGGCTGATTGGGAGGAAAAGGTTTTCTGAAAGGAACTTTAAAACTTCCTTTGCTTGAGGATGCCTCCTCGACTGATATCTTCAAGTCAATGACTTGATTTGATAGTTTTTGAAAATCTTTCTGCAAGATTTCCAAGTCTAAAGTTTCTGGTTGACCTTTGACTTGGGGAGGCCTCGTAAGGATTTCTATTTTCTTTTTAGAAAATGAAGTCGTTTCAGCTTCACTATTGAGATTGTCTTTCAAGATTAATATATCCTTTTCGATTTGGCTAGCTTCCTCGAAGGCTTCCAACAATGTATATTTTTTATACCTTTTAACCCAAATTGCTATATTATTATGTAGAGATTTGGTGTAATACGCAACAATTAGACTCTCAGCGGGCATTGAATCTGCAGGAATTCGATTCTTTAACGTAAGGAATCTTTGGTTAAAATATTTTACTTTCTCCTTAGGGTTCATTTTTAGGTTGGAGAGTTCCATAACCAAGACTTCATTGGATTTATCATCTCCCAATTTCTCTAAGAAACAGTTTTCGAATTTGTCCCAAGAGACAATGGTTTGGGGTTGTTGAGAAAAATACCATGTGGAGGCATTGCCCTCAAATGTATAAGGAAAGAGTTTGCATACTATGTCTTCATGCTCTACACTTCGGAGTCTAATGGCCAACATAAACTTCTTTATGTGATCTTCGGTGGATTGTTTAGAATCTGAATCAAATTTAGGTAACCATTTCTCCGGGTGTTTTGGCAATGGGTGTTGAGGTCCAGGTACAGCCATGGCATCTTGATCGAGCCAGGGTCTGGAGGGAATTTTTTGGTTTGCCATGGGTGTAGGTGGTGTCGAAGGATAAGATGGTTTAGACGATGAACTGCCTTCCTCAGATGACTCTCCTCCCAAAGAGGATGGAGATGAAACGGGTGGGGAAGGTGGGATATTGGATCCTCCAACTCCAATAATAGGGGTTTCGACAGGATCTATATTATTATCTTCCAAAGGGTTTAAAAGAAGACCAGTGCCTTCAAATTGTTCTCAGATATCCAAGAAATCTAAAGGTTGATTGAGAGGCCTACAAGGTTGTCTGATACGGGCCAAAGAACTGTGTGTCCTTATAAGTGACTGACAAACAATTTCTTGTACGTCAGCCCCTTGAGCAGATGGTGTTACTGGTTCAATGGGAAACTCAAGATTATCATTTGAGGTAGTTTTTGTTTCAGAAGTAACGTTGTTGACTGAGCGATTACGTGTTACTACAGGGGAGCGAGTGTGTGGGGGAGGAGTCTTACGACTTCCATGTGTCATTGATTTCAATTAGGCCCTCCTTCTATGGCCATTTGTTGATGGGAAAAATTGATTGTCCATCAACTGGAAGAACAAGTCTGGTCCGAGGTTGTCTAAGTAACTCAATTCGTTTGGTGTAACTTGTTCTAATGGGTTTAATGGCTCTGTTAGCCAATCTAAAATCCTAAAAGAACTAACTAATGCTAAAAATTATACTAAATATATACATACTCTGATATAACTATTGTAAATGTGTTTACGTAGGAAAATAAAACATAAAAATCTCACTTATGAACAACATTTACAGATTGCAAGTTTTACAAGAAACTTACGAAATTAGGGTAAAAATAATTGCTTTTGAGAAGTAGATAAATAAAGCACATTTAAATATTTTTTTGTTTTCTTTCTATAAATCTAACAGAACTTGAATTAATTAAACTATGAAACACATATGTACAGATAGTCAAAGCCGGTCTACACTTTCTGGTTCCGCTAATATATATAAACGACAGAAATTGAAAACACAAAAAACTAACCTGATATTAGTTTGTCTGATGTGTCCACGCCTATGTATGAATCAAGAGCATCTAGCAAACACGTCTATGAGATAAATCTGCAATAGACTTATATTAAAATTGTTTCGAATAAACTCATAGAATGTATTGGCAGCTAGGATTTTTTAGAAACAGAATAGGGAACATACGTTAATTATGTGATCTTATGATCGTAAATAATTACAATAAGAGAAATCTAAATGTAATACATTCACTTCATTTTTCAACTAAACATCGAAGAGAAATCATGATATTTAAATTGAAAAGATGATCACACTGTTAATATCTAGAACAGCTAATTATGAACGATTATTTATAACGTGAATATCCTTAAACATAACATATCATTGAGTCTAAATCTACAAGACATATTAATGCACCAAGATTAAATAAAATGAAACATTAATGAAACACCATTAACAAAGGACTAAAGCCAAAATGCTATACGATGTTTCATTAAGTCTTGGGATATCATTCGTTCATCTTTCATTCCATGCCAAGATGCCTTTCATTTACAAAATAGAGAGTATTTAAAGAGTTTTCAAAATCTCAACTTCCTATATCCCAAGATAGGATTAGATCTCATAAGATCAAAACATTACAAATATGGAGGGCCTACAGCCACTCATGATCAAATTGTATCTTCAAAAATTTATGAAATTTTTTTCTATTTACAAAATAAACAAAAAGGAGATACTGATCAACTAGATCGAACATGTTCCACCCCATAAAATCAGTATCGGATATATCATGTCCTGAAAAACTAAATAGGAACAAGTTAGATAATTTATTAACAACTAATTACTAAATTTTATATAAAAATGACTTGGCTACATAATCGTGAGATTCTGTAGCCAGTCTTATATTGGCAAAGAAATCTAATTTCAACCGATTTGATTCAAAACAAATATCATGACCATAATAAGAGGGGAAAAAAATTGTTTTACCATTTAATCCAATGACTAAACATGGATCAAGATAGCTCAGAATTGATTATGGCATTCACACTATCTGCATTCTTTATCACAATGTTGCATGTCTTCTTAAGACGTTTGGCTTGTCTCTGTTCATTTTCTCTAAGTTCACGATTTTATTTCATGAGTAATTCATTGTGGTTTGTGAGCGTTTTAATTTGATCTTGGAGCATAGGAATATCACTATAGTATCGTTCGACCCAACATAGGCAGACTTCACAGTGCGCAGGGGAAACGATCTGTTTTTGGAGCATCCGGTCAAGATCGATTGCATCAATGCTTCCTGTCATTTTTCTTGGACCAAGCTTGATTCCATTGAACTCACTTTTATCTTTGAGACATGATGGAATATTGTTGACAAATCCGTATGGCTGAGCAGGATCCGATTAATGACAATCTGGATCTTCTTCTGTGAGAAAATTTTCAATTTTGGGATCTGAATCCTCATTTACCTGATATTGCATGCTTTTGTTTTGATTGTTTGTGAGTTTTTTTGCTATTGGATTTTACAGTAGTGTTATGGACAACAATTAATTCATGCATAAGGGTTTTATTTAACTCAAAACCAACACCCTATTGCCCATGTGAAAAGTGACTGGGTATTGCCTCGTCATGAGGGTTTTTCTTCAAATATTTTGGCTCGTTACTTGAGAACTCAAACTGTTTCTTTATCAAAGGCTTATCCAACATAGGGGTTTCTATAGGAATGACTATAGCAAAACCGTTTCAGGCTAAGAACCCATCCAATTCATCACCCAAGGTTGTCAAACGATGAACCAACAACATTTTTATTAAGCCATGGTGAAAGAGGATAGAGTCGAGGCTCTTCTTCTTATATCATTTAGACATCTTGTACGGACTCCTTAGTAAATAAAATGTTACATTCAAAGGAAAACCTATAAAGTGCATAAGCAACCGCACATGATAAAGGAAGACTAGGCCAAAACAACCCTCACAAGTTATAAACTATTTAAGAACTGATAAGAGACCATGCCATCTAACCTTAAGCAGAGAAACAGGAATACCTTTCTCACAGCAATCGATCTTTCTGGAGGTTATGAAGAGGCCCCAGGGCACTTCTTCGATTTTCAAATTCTTGAACCACTTCTGACTAGTGAGAGGAAGCCCTATGGCTTCACTCAAAAACTCTTCAGTCACCTCCAACTGAATATCTCCAAACTTCTCTCTATATCCATCAAATGTTTGTGTGAATTCCTTAGCCACGCGAAGGTTATACCCTTCAAACCTCTTAATGAAAGTATCCCAGCCCTGGCCTTTCAAATCCTCGATCGCATCATCATGAGACAGCAACGCTTAAGAGCCATTCGGCTCTATTCGGACAATAGTAACCATTAAGAGTATGACCAGACTATAAAAGGGGTGACTCAAGCTAGTTGTGGGTTTAAATGGCAGAAGTAAAAGGAACAAGTCTGAGCGGGTAAAATGGAAACCAAACAAGCAAAATCTCCGCGCGATCATAGTTTAAACATGAAGGTTTTGGTCACGAAGTTTGAACACTCCTGGTAATGAACACCTCAAGTGCAGAGAATAACACAAACCCTTTAACATCATAATAAAATCCTGTCAATTCACTCTGCAATCCAAAGATCAAGTATAGGACACGATGCTTGTGCATTAATTCTCATGTCTTGCAATGACTATAGTCGATTTGCAAAGGGTTCAAAATAAATATGTTTACAATTCAAATGCGAATCAACATTTGGTATTATATCAACATTCAACAAACTCAAAAAGGAAAATCATTCAAATATTAAATATGAATTATATGTAAGCACAATGAACCTTTAAAATCATGTTTTAAATGGAGATATAATACGAAAATAAGTTTCCATGCTTGATTCATGCTTGATTCATGCTTGATTCATGCTTGAAAGCATGAATCAAGCATGAAAACGCACTTGAGGTGTTCATTACCAGGAGTGTTCAAACTTCGTGAACAGGATGAGGTGAAGGAAGCTATAGGAAGTGTCGTTTGTCGTTCAAATAGCAAAAACATGTAGGGTTGCCAACACACATGTCATGTGTTTTGAACATCCACTGTCAACATACCTGTTGGGCTCTAAATATGTCCTAAAATAGAACGTCTATGCATCATCCAAAGGTAGGCGCTGGCACAAGAGTTTTACTTGTCGCCTACGTAGGTTCTTACCTTCTATTTTCAATACCCGTCTTCCAGAGATGCAACACCTGCAAAGGGACAACAATCGTTCCATTCAAATGAACGGCAAAAGGAACAACAATCGTGACAAGGGAACGACAGTCATTATATTGGACCAAACTAATGTTGTATTAATTGAGTTATGGTACTTGCCCAACTATCTAATTTGTCAACTTGGGGTTCGTAAACTAACGAAGCACACGCAAAGTATATGCAAAATTGAAGCGGGGATAATCTAATCTAATGTTTAAGCTACAACTGAAATTGAATCATTAATCTAACACACGAATGAAATAGAATCATTAATCTAACACACGACTTGGAATTAAAATCTAATTGCGTAAATGAAATTAATCTAGGAATGGGAAATTGTGTGAAGGAAATTAATCTATAAATGGAGAACCACATCAAGGAATAGCATATACAACAAGTGAAGAGTTGAATGGCATAACAACATATGAGAGCTCTCACCAATGAAGCAATCTTATATTACAATAATCAAATCAATCTTCATAACAAAATAATGAAAGCATGAAAACCAAAACCATGAATCAAAGCTAAAAATCCCTTTCTCTTTCAAATCCTAATGACTACTCTAATTCCATACTCTAATTCATACTCTAATTGAATCCTCATGAAGAGAGACCACTCTCGTTTATACATGAGAGCCTTGAATATAAGATAACCATCTCATTATTACAGATCCACTATTCTCTCAACTATTTTCCCATTATTACAAAATATAATCCCTTCAAATCCTCACACATATCTCTCATATATATTGGATAGGATATTCCAACCAAATCTCCATGATCTTCTCCTTG
>SNQJ01S0292680.1:0-10689 GCA_010110895.2 Picea sitchensis | reverse complement strand
AGATTATTTATCCACACATATTCCTTGTTTTGTTAACTTACATCCATGATGCACTTAACCACATGCATAATCATAAGCCTATGTGTATCTACCATAGGTATATTTTGCAGCTCACATACATATTTACATTAAAATCATGTAACTCATGATTGTTCACAATTTTTCTCATGCAGTCCTCAAAGTCATAATCATGTTTTATTTTATCATGACAACATAACATCCTTGATCCTTTACTCTTTAATCTATTTATACTAGCCTTTCATGAGGGAATGTAACACATTCCCCTCAAGATATCACTCAAAATGAAACTTCCATGACTCTTCATAATAGAGTCAGCCATGCATCCATGGTATTCATTCAATCTTGGCAAGTGAAATAATTTCCTTACATTTCACTCATCCATGCAGTCATATCATGCCTTTAGTATACATATATTCTTACATCATACATGTGCATCACTTGCACATTTAATATCAATTATATATATTTGGTATTAATATCAGTCTTCATATCAAGAAACCTCACAATGCATTAAATCCATGCACTCAAACATATACACACATAGCCCAAACATTCATCATGCAAGCTCATTGCTTGCACCTTTTTACCTCATTCATACACATGGACATATCAGATTTCCAGATCCTCCTCCCAAGGATATTGATGCCATCCTTATGACAAGTCTCATAGGGACACTCAACACTAAGCTTTCCTCTTAGTTGAGAGCTTGCAGTCATATTATTCTTTTAAGCATGTATACACATATTTGTATATATGTAGGTGCATCACTTGCACCTTTTTACCTCATTCATTCACATTGATATTTTAGTGTTAATATTAGTGTTCTTTAGTGAGGGATTACAATCAATCATATGCCTAGTCTCACAGTCATAATTTATATTGATGTTTCCCTCTCTACATGGAAATAACCAATAAGGGTCACCTTTTCCATTTCTACTGTAAAAACCTTCCATAATTCAGAATTCAAATAGGTAGTTATTGTATCACTCAAGGTAGTAAGATAACCAATTCTATTCTCCTCTTCACGCCTCAATTCATTCTTGGTCAACAGATCTCTACAAGGGAATATTTTCCTAAACTCCCTCTTATATCTATCTGATTATACCAAGCTACATCGATATGGCTACCATCCACCTCTGGATGTCAATATGATCCACTTGTCATCTAAAGGTGTTTTGACACCTCCTTAATCAGACCTTGCATCGGTCTCTCATTGATCCTTACAGTCCTATCTTATTAAGGTAATAGGCCACAACATTATCAACATTTCATTCTTGATGTTAACTCCTGTTGACATAAGGTCATTCTCATAAAAAATGTCCATTAGTAGAACATACCTTACAACCCACCATAGGTTATAACATGCCTAATTTGCATGTTCAATATTTTTCCATATGCATCCAAGTTTTATTATTAATGTCCCTCGACATAATCCCACTTTCGTAGGACTGACTATTATTTCTCCAAAAGAAATGATAGGCTTCTTCTGCCACAATATATCATATTCAATTTTGTTGGGTAAAATCCCAACTGAATTTTAATCCGACTCCTTCTCCTCAAGGAGCTTATGAAGATAATTTTCATATGACATTGATACTCTCAACATTCTCATCTTAGCCTTGGTAAATTAGTCTTATGACTGTTCTCTGGCCCATCCAGGCCTGTGTTTGAATCATGTTTTTCTAGATAGGGTAGGGAAGGGTTCCCTCTCCCTTAAAGTTTTCTAAGAAAGAAAAATAATCACTTGACTATTTCATGAGCCCAAGTAGGCCAAGTGTTGTTGCCCGCTCTAATACCAATTTGTAGATCACCCAACCCCTTAAGTACCTTTTTTAGGGACGGGGCATCACAATTTTTCTTTCCTCCATCATATTGAATCCTCTTCTGGATATCTCCATCACCTTATACTCGTTAAGAGATTTCCAACCACCATTACCATGCTCCAATCTGAGCTTTGGATTAGAAGTTATGCCCTTCCGAAATTCTGCAAGAATCATTGGTCAAAGGCCACGTGGTGCCCACTTGGATTCACCTCATTCGTACCATTACACCTGGCATGGACTTAACCATGGTTGTTATCCTTTAACAATGACATGGCCGCTGGAGAGATGGTTACAAGGGATGTTTCCCTGCCCCTTCACATTCATTGAGCCTTCGGCCCTTCGTCCTTCCTATCCATGTCTAAATCATTCCAAGAGTTTTGAAGTCCCAGAGTCTTGCCACATGGCTCCAGCCTTTGGTCCCTTTGGAGCATACATCTTAACATCCTAAACCTCTCGTAGTTCTGAACTCTCGAACTCTCAAGGTCCTGCTATGTAGCTCCAGTCTTTGGCCCTTTTGGGAGCATATGTTCTAACATCCCCAGTCTCCTGGAGTTCTGAACTCCCGAACTCTGGGGGTCCCAATAGCCATTAGGTTATACAACCGCACACCAAGGAGTGACATGTGACGAAGAACATAGATGAAACATGGCCCTATCTATTGGTGACACATGTCACGTTCCATTTGGCATATAAGGCATGTTAAAACACACGAATCAGGGTGACACATGGCATACCCAACATGGATCCACATCACCCTAGGTGACATCAACATGCCACATCACTCCAGATGGATAGCCTCCATAATCCTCTAATATCGACTACCTACGAAATCAACCGGAGCCTCGAAGTCCTAACTCCCACCAACGATCTCCCAACACCCCTTCTATCATATGGTCAAGATGTGTCCATGTAGACCCATAGATCTATGGTCTTCGTTGCTTCGCAACTTCGACGTTAAGGGGTTCTGCTATGTAATATCCTCTTTACTCCCAGAGTGGTTAGCGCTGGGTTGACCATAGTCTAGATCCAAAGTTTAGGGAGAGATCCCGACACGTCCCCAGATCGACGGTCCTCATTGCTTCGTGACTTCAGTGTTCATGGGTTCTACCTGCTTAACACTCCTTTTCTCCCAGAGCAGGACTTCGCCGAAGTGCTATACGCAAATCCTTCCACTAGTGGATCATAAGATTGGGATGGGTTCTCAATGGGCTCCCCATATAAATGGCTCACAATTATAGCTCAAAGGCCCCTTGGTCTCAGTAATAAGCCACTCCTAAAGGGACATTTTTCAATCCAGAACATGCGGGAAAAAGCATTTCACATGCCTCCGGTCACCGACATCTCTTTACTATGTCATGAGGCCACCACGCAAGGAATCATCGTTTCTCGACATGTGGAGCCCCATGTGATTTCAATGTTACATGCATGTCTCTACAATCATACGGACAAGAGGGTCCCTGAAGGATCCTTAGATCGACGACCCACATTACTTCACAACTCTGACATTCAAGGGTTTTCGTGTTATAACACCTCTTTTCTCCTGAAGTGGTCAATGCCGGACTGACCATGACGTAGATCCAGCTATCAGGGGAGATCAAAAGTACCCTTAGATATACGACTCATGTTACTTCATGACCGAGAAGATGATTATGGTTTAGCAAGGGGGCAAATCCCATGATTATGGGTAACTAAATGCCAGCCGCTGGTCATCCGTCAAGTTATCGGTCTGACAAGTCGCCTTCGGCGCATTTGGACGTTGCAGTGTTCATTCACCCCGGAGTTCTGAACTCACAGAGTTCTAAACAACTTAGCCCCTTTTTGAGTGTAGTGAAGGGTTCCATGGACCTAGTCCTATGTAACTTTGTCAAGATCCAGAGGCTACACTCTTTAACTCTTAGCCAAGATTTGGATTAAGGTCATGGGCATGAGCCCATGGTCTCTTGGACAACTGGTTTGAAGGGAGCGCCCTCCAATTCACATAACTTAATTTCTAAAATAGGGAGGCATATTTTCAAACTAACCCAGAGTCCAAACTTGTCACCTTACACCCATTCAAATGCAATGGATTACATAAGAGTAGTAAGCATTATAACCATTAATTTCACGTGAAGCACAATTAATCACAATTAT
Organism: Picea sitchensis; assembly: GCA_010110895.2. Classification (NCBI taxonomy): domain Eukaryota; kingdom Viridiplantae; phylum Streptophyta; class Pinopsida; order Pinales; family Pinaceae; genus Picea; species Picea sitchensis. The sequence goes on along the minus strand of SNQJ01S0292680.1, from coordinate 6,715 downwards.
AGACATTCAAATCATGCATTTCAATCCAAGTGCACAAGGTAAACAAAATACTTATCTATTGCAGTCGATCACCGACCAACTGACTATGGGTGTTCGCCTTTCCACCCAACCATAGGCTCAGAGGCATTCATTCTTATCACTCTGGCCACCCCCATGCCAAGGCATGATATCACTAGGGAACCTTTACAGTTTCTTAGAGTTTCTTTCTCTGTCACAGTCTCTGCGAGGTTTATCAGATGCTCCCTCAGCATCAAGCTTGCGACCTTCTACTCAGGTCCTATTTTGTGCAAATCCTCTGAGATCCTTTTTCTTGTTCTATCCTTTTTAACAAGAATGAATTAAATCCTTCTGTTATTCTTCTCAGTTGGATATCCTCACACACTCCTCCTCTTTCACTTTTCATATCTGGGTATCACTCCCCTTGCGGGCTTGGTCTCCTTCTTGTCTACCTTCACGTGTATTCTTGCACGCCTTTTTCCTCCTCAGGAAGGTTCTGGACTTGTCATGTTCCTTCTGTCAGAAGAAACTCGGGTCAGTCTTGGCCTGCAAGAAAACCAAACTCTGTGGTACTTCAGGCTGACAATTTTTCTGTCTCCTCATCCAGACCCTCCATGCTTCCATTCAAGGGGGTAGTTGATTGTTCAACCACCAGTTCTTCTTTCATTAACTGATTCTCCCTTGGAATCTGGATGAGGCTTATTATTTTAACAAAGAGAATTTGGGTCATTTGACACAATGAACCTTCTCTACAGTTTCCTCACTCTTTCCTCTAGTGATATCATGTCGAGTACTTCAAGTCTTCACCCCCATAGTTAGTCATTGGCAATCTAAACAATAATACATTTACATTGTACACGTTCCATAACATGGTAGTCATAATTAATTCTTAATTACAAGCTGGGGGAAACATGGGTGTTACACATTCTTAGTCTCCCCTTTATTCTCGGTTTCTTGTTGGCCCTCGACCAAGTTTTGAGGAATACTAGGTCATAGTTGACCATTTGGTACTTCGACTGCCTGTCAAAGACGGAGCGCATGGCGAAGTGGAGATCATGGGATCTCGCCACCTTTTGTGGAACCTTTTTGGGTAGATCCAAGCACTAAGCCTTCTCACACTCTATGCACTCAACACTTATCACAACACACACAGATCTTTTACAGTCTCACAGACTTTTGATCACATAGATCCAACTTATGCACTAAGCCATTGACTAGACAGGGCCTCTTTTATTACATGGCCTAGACCTCTATTTATACATAGAAAAAGGCCTAAACAAGGGCTGACATCCCTTTCCCGTTACAATATTTCCAAAAAAACCAAAAAGGTTCCACAAAAGGTGGCGAGATCCCATGATCTCCGCTTCTCCATGTGCTCCGTCTTCGACAGGCAGTCGATGTACCAAATGGTCAACTATGACCAAGTATTCCTCAAAACTTGCTCGAGGGCCAACATTGCCACTTTGGCCACAATGTTTTCTTGTTTCTGTTGTCATTGCTTGATGGAATCTACTTTACTCTTGTGTTCTTTCTCTAACACCTTTTTGTTAATTGTTTCTTGTTTTCAACATCTTGTTTCCATCATGCCTCTCCTCATTCTCTTCACATATTATGTGCATGTGTACATAGTCTAGCCTCATATTTCTTTCATAGCTCATAGAGGGAAACCATACCAAATTGTTCCTTTTAGGTTAATGTATTTGTCCTTAGATGGTTGATATATCCCTAAATCTTAGTAACCTTTTGGTTGGCCATGCCCAATAGCTTTTGTGTGTGGTTTTCCAATTTTTTGACCATCAAAGGTATGATTATTGGTCCTCTTAGTCCTAGATTTTATCAAGAAATACACTCCTATTCCAATATTCTACTCTATTATTGATGTTCTTTCATATTCATTTTCCTTTGATGATGTGACCTTAATCGATTTTTCCTTGGGTTTGTCACCCACTGACTTGATTTCCCCCAAAACCTTTTAATATTTTGGTTACAATGAGATACCCTTTGTTGCTACTTTCACGTTGTTTTACAAATGCTTTGCCTTATGGTGGATATTCTAAGACTTATTTTTTTAGACCTCTTATGTCACATGATCTGCTCTTTCTTTTGGCAATTGGAGTGGCTTGATTTTCCTAGTCACCTCCATTAAAGTTTATTTTTGTTTCTTTTTCTCATGTTGTTGATACTTCACCCAATCCTATTATGCTCAAAATTTTGGTTGTGATTTCTTCCACTCACTCAAGATTATCTTTGTTGTCAAGTTGTTCACAGGCTTTGGCTTGCAACACTAGTATTTACATTTAAGCCTCATATTCCCTTGAGAAATATTCACTGCACCAAGTTTGTGGAAGCTTGTATGGATGGAATTCTTTATGTTATTAAAGTGTCGATTGGTGAGCATATTTTGTCTACAAACATCCTAAATAGCCATGTCATTCCTAACAAACTTTGGTAAGGTCATGGGGTGATCTAGAAAACTCCATACCCAAATGTAACTATAATCATTCATCTCGAACCAATCTCTGAATTGCTTAATGACCAACATCCCTCTTCTAGTAAATTTGTTTGTGGTCCATGTTGCTTTTTTAGACACCAACTTATCACTTCCTCTTCAACTAAGTTATAGTTTGAATTGATGTTCTAGGCCCACATTTTTTGATATATGTATGGTGTAGGTGGGAATTCATTTTTAGCTCCTTTGTCATCTTAATTGATCATTGTTGGAACCTAAGCTTTCTGGGTAGTTGCATGCATGCCACGAATCAACATTGTGAATGCAACTTCAAAGATACACTACGCGATGCTAGGAAGGATCAACCTCAATGTCAACCAAAGGAATATTACGTGCACCAATCTAGTTTTGCACTATGTGCAAGGAATCAAGAAGAAGACCACATGTAGTGAATCTGAGTGTCTCTTTGGGAATATTTTGTAATCAAGTAATATAATGACCCAAATGATCATGGGAAAAAGTATGTATGAGATAACAAGTTAGTTAGGATTTCCACTCTCTAGGAAGATTCAAAGGTTGCATGTCAACAAGAAAAGTATGTGGATATTTGGTTCACTCAAGAGAGTGGAGAAGTGCAGTCGATTAGGAGAGAGAAGATCGTTGTAATAGAGAGTTCATGACTATAACATAGAGCTGATTGGAACAAAAATAAAGAGTTCCATGTTGAGTTTTGTCCGAGTCTTGCATGAGTCTGTAACAGAGTCATAAGAAAGTAGGAATGAGTGGATGAGACTAGAGCGCATAGTGCAGAGCTTTGTAATGATTTTTGTATGAGTTGAGAGTGCATAGTGTAGATCTCTATAATGGGTTTTTGTATCTGTGTGCAGTTGAAGCTAATGAATGAAATATAAAGTCCTTTTCTCTCTTCCATCTTATGTGTGTTTTGATTTGAATATGTATTTGTTTTACTGGTCAATGCTTATTGCTTTGTATTTATTTATGGATGAATGAATGTATTTATGCCTGAGAGGCTTCCCTATATGCATGATCCCTTCATATCCGACATAAGACTATTAGTCTTTGTGATTCTCATGGCATCTCGGGTGAGACCTTCTTTGGTCCTAGACTAAGGATTAAATATCCCAACACCTTGGGGGTTTTGTTGGTCAATATTGATGATACCTGGGTGTTTAACCCCCCCAATGAGGAGAGTGGATCCCAAACAAAAATCCAACAAATGGTTTTGTTTCCAGGATATGAAGGTTTTGTATTACATGATGAAGGGAAAGAATGAGGTGGAATCTGTCTCAGGAGGAAATACAAGACTGGTTATATGAGAAGGAAGATTAGTTTGCATGACAAGAAACCAAGAACTTGATAACCAATCTTGAATGCTAGAAATAGAGGTATGTCTATACAGATTTCCATGAAGTTTTCTTTGCTAAGTTTCCCTTTTTATTGTATGAATGGTTGAAGAGGTAGACAATAATTAATACTGCTTTGGGAGCCCAAGAACCAATGGTATGGAACTAGAATACAATCAATAGACTAAAATTTGTAGATAATAAGTGGGCTCGAGAAATTGAATTCTGGTTTGAATAATTTAAGGAAGGATATGTCATTGATTTCGCCATTGAGTACAATGATTCCTTTAGTGAGGTTGAAAGAAAATTTGTGGAAGGCCCTAGAAAGAGACTATTGGAAGAAATTCCCTTATGGATCAAGATATTGTTTTTAGACAAGGGGATGATGCAAATGGAGCCTGATAGGATGGTCGAGTAGACCGTGCAGAGGGGAATGGAAAGAAGCGAGACAAAGAGAGAGAGAAAATGGATCCATTCGAAAGGATCCATAAGACAATGAGATGAGGTGAGAAGAGAATGGACCCAGAAGAGCATAAAAGAGAAAGAGATAATATATATGCAAGAAGATTTGAGCTAAGGAGGAAAGTCGAATAGAGGAGAGGAAATAACATAGCAAGGGCTGAAGGATGAGGGGTCACACCCAAAATTAAGAGAAAGGAGAACACACCAGGAGGATGTGCAGGATATAGTTCTATGTTGGAGAGGAGAACAAAACGAGATATGTCATCTAAGAGATGCAACGTTAGGAGTAGGGTATCAAGTGAGGATATTAGGAGTAGTGGTAGTAGGGTCGAAGAAGACTAAATCAGATCCCCTTGGTTGTTGAAAGATGTAGTAACATTAGAAGAAAATGAGGCACAAAGTAGCAACATTGTTAACGAAGATCTCCCTCCTATGGATAGGTGGGTTCTCCCTTGGATCTAAGACAAACAACCAATAAATTATATTATTTTCTTGGATCTAATCAGATTCTTTTCATCTTACACTATAGGGAAGAGAGGCATACCTTATGAACTTATGGTTGTCCTTATGTGTCCGGTTGACGCAACTCCAGAGATCCAAATTTGATTCCTATGATCTGCTTCCTACACCCAAGCGACACACGAATACCAATCTACGATTAAATGTTAATGAAACTTGAATCCAATTAGATATACTCTATTAAATAATGAACCACAAATAATGTAATAAAAAAGACTATCATTGAAGGGGAAACGCAAAATTGATCTATATTGATAAAATAAAGAACGTTACATCAAGCCTGAATACTTTAAGCCTTGTGTTGTAGCCCTCCCGAGTCCTTTCCTTCGCTCTTCCTACACCCTCACTCTCTTGGAATTCCAACAACATAAATTAACTCTCAATTCTTCCCCAGTCTCTAAGGAAACCTCCATGCATAAATAACCCACTAAATATTTTGTCCATGTGATGAGATAATGCGACATCTTTGAGATTATAGAGATTAATTTGGACATGCATTGAATAAAACACTAGTGACATGCCACTTACTCTTGGTTGACTAGTCATTCAATCCATAGTTGGCTAGATATTCTTAAGTGGAGTAAATTACTCTTATCCACATGTGAGGTGCACTCTTGGTGATGTTTCCAAGGAAGACATGCTCTCTTGTTGATAATTCCAATGTATACATGCAAGACTAGACTTCACTTAGTCATGAAATATGAATTATCTCCTCAAATCAAGGAATAAAGCGCTCTTCATCCTAGTAAATAGGAATTATTTCCAAAAATCAAGGAATGAAGTGCTCTTCACCCTAGTAAATAGGAATTTACTTAATGGTGGTTTATGGGCCCATGGTTTTGGAAACCCATGGCATTTTCCCATGGTATTACATGGTAAGTATTTTCCCATGGTTTTGGAAACCCATGGTATTGCATGGTAGGTATTTTCCATGGTTTTGGAAACCCTTGTTAGGTACATGTGTATGTATACTTTGGTACCCCTTTTGAGAAGGTCCTCTATGTGCCCCCAGGGTGGAAAATATAATTGTAATAAGTGTTGATGTGGTAAAAGATGAAAATGGATCCCTACGAGAAAGGAAAACGACTTTAACTATTGTGAATGGAATTGCATGGCTATAGGTAGGAAGCTCTTTGGTATCCCTCACCGAAGATAATAAGAGATGATGGAGGAACCCCCTCTTTGAACCACCTACCTTGCACATTTGTAACCAAGAAGTGAAGAAAGTGCAACCATGGGAGTAGAAGAAGAAGGAGTAGAAGAAATAAGAAGAGAATATATGAGTGAAGAAGAGATCAAAGTCAACAATACTTCGCAAGAAAGAGTTTCAGTATCAGTATCCATATCACCAAAAACTAGTATTCAGTTAGGAGAACACAATACTAGGCTGAGTATGACGAATTAGGAAACAACTTGGATACTACCTGTGTTCCATGGGATGGGTAAAGACAATGCAGAGTAACATTGGATTACATGTGAATCTATATGGTCTGTGAAGAGAATCACATATGAAACATCTAAGATAGTGCATCTGGAGACCACTTTTAAATATAGATATATGATATGGTATGTGAAATACAAGGCAACTACATTGGTGTGATATACTAGGTCCCTGATAGAGATTAAGAGAGATATGCTTAGGGAGTTTTAGAAGCCCAAGTCAGAATCATAGTGTATAATTGAGGTCAAAGAGATAAAGCAACAAGATGGAGAGATCATACGGGACTATGACTAGTGGTTCAAGATATTGTTGGATAGGTTGACATTTTAGATCCAAGACGTTCAACACAGGGAGTGGTTTATTGTAGGACTACTACCCCACATTATATTCCCACTCACCTAGGAGAAGGTGAAGACTCAGGTAAAGGCTATGGAAGTAACAATGCACCTAGAAGTTATATTAGGAGGTGGTGAGACATCAACA
>SNQJ01S0292679.1:0-10755 GCA_010110895.2 Picea sitchensis | reverse complement strand
GACCAAGCAATGCAACTTATCCAACAAGTCACGCAACTCACCAAGATTCAGATTCAAAAAATGTTTTCCCTATTCCCCGTGCACTCAATACGATGGATACCATTGCTTCCTAAGGGGGGAGGAATGATCTAGGTGGATATTGGTGGCCACCCACATATTCCAAATTCCAACTGGCTCATCTTGAAAGTTTTCAGTTCAACACGTTTCTCTATAATGGGGAAATTTATTTGTAATTGTGGGTTCTGCACTTATGGGGCTATCCTAATGCCCTACATAGCATCCAAGTGGATATTTGTGGTCGTCCACCTATTCCAACTGGATTATTTTAGAATTTTTCATGTCAGTACATCTTTTTGTACTTCTAGGGTCGTTTTGCGCATCTAAACATTAATTTATTGGCTTTCCACAGTCAAAATTTAGATGGAATCATGTTTTGATGGCCTAATGTGTAGTTCACAAAAATACCTTTCTAATGGGCCATCACATGCCTAAAACAGAGATCATATGCAAAAGTTACGACCCCGGGAAGTTAATGTACTAATTTACCCCAACGGGCCCACATGACTTTTGGCGCTTCATCTCCTAGGGTTAGGTTTTTGGATTTCTAGGGTTTTTTCATTCATGTTTATCATAAAAAGGCCTTCAGAGCCTCATTGTAATCATGTTCTTTCGAATGAGCGTAGCTGTCACATCTCTTCTCAGAGATAAAGTTGTCACCATTCTAGCAAGTCTTGCACTCTGTATTTTTACACTCTCTGTACATTTATTTCATTAATAGAAGTCATGTATTGTTGTATCTCTCTGTTTTTGGCAATGTTTATGAGTATTTCATTGCAATATTTCTGCTTTCATTCGTTCTAAAAATAATCTGGATCAATGAAACACACAAAATGTACACACCCTTTCTTTGATAACAATTCTCCGCAAACTTACTAAGATGTGTGCAACATCAAAACTAGGTGCCAACGGATCACCAACCTATATATGAATTACATGAACCATTAGTACCAACGACTCACTAGCCTATATGTACAATGAAAAAGGGTTCATATAAGGAACACTACAATCCCCTCCCCCTTGTTTATGCACCGTCCTTAGTGTATCATATACACATGTACATACAAAATTTCAAAAAATTTCAAACAGATGAGGAAAATCTAATCATATAGCATCCTCGTGTTCCCAAGTTGCATCCTCAGGACCATACCAGTTCCATTGGAACTTTACCAACTCCATGAATTGATTCCAGAGATGCTTTATTTTCTGATCTAATATGAAAACCGGTCGCATCTAAAATCCGCCTTCTGGATCCATGTGAATCACATTCCAATCACTAATATGATTATCATCAAGTACATACTTCTTAAGCAGTGGCACATGGAAAACATTATGAATACACAAGGATTAAGGAAATGAAAACATATATGTGACAGGACCGGTCCTTTCAAGTATTTCAAATGGCCCACAATATCATGCTACCAACTTAGAACACTTTCCAAACTTCAGGGAACTACCCTTGGCTTTTACTTTCAGAAACACATGATACCCCACTTTAAAATCTATGCGGGTTCTTCCCTTATCTGCACATATTTTCTTCTTGTCTTGGGTAGCTTTTAAATTCTTCCTGATCTTTACCATTTTCTCCATTTCCCGGAGTAAATCTGGCCCAACTACTACATAGTTTGTTGGGTTATCCCAACTCACTAGTGTGTTACACCTTCTACCATACAGTGCTTCAAATGGACTCATCTTTAAAGATGATTGATATCCATTATTGTAAGAAAGATATACTAAATCAAAGTAGTCTTCCCATTTCGATGGATTATCCATCACATTCATCCTCATCGTGTCTTCAATCACCTGATTTACTCTCTATGTCTGACCATCTGTCTCAGGGTGATATGTTGTGCTAAAGTTCAAACTTGTCCCAAATCCCTTGAATATACCTTTCCAAAAGTTTGAAGTGAACTTGGAATCTCTGTCAAACACAATTTTCTTAGGTACACCATGCAGCTTGGCATTTTCATGCATGTATATCTCGACAATATTTGTTTCCTTGTGTGTTGACTTCACCGAAACAAAATGGGAATATTTAGTAAGATTTTCCACCATCACCATAATAGAATGATGCTTCTTAGTAGTCCTAAGAAACTTAGTGATAAAATCCATTTTTATAACTTCCCACTTCCACTCATGAATGGGAAAGGGTTGTAGCAAACCAACTGGATGTCTATGCTCAGCCTTGACCTTTTGACATTCAAGACATCTCTCAATAAAATCAACAACTTCATTTTACATACCTGGCGAAAAGTATTGCTTCTTCACTATGACAATTGTCTTCTGGTATCCTAGATGTCCTGCATAAGGAAACTTATGCATCTCTGAAAAAATCAGGCTCTTCAACTCCTGANAATGATGCTTCTTAGTAGTCCTAAGAAACTTAGTGATAAAATCCATTTTTATAACTTCCCACTTCCACTCATGAATGGGCAAGGGTTGTAGCAAACCAACTGGATGTCTATGCTCAGCCTTGACCTTTTGACATTCAAGACATATCTCAATAAAATCAACAACTTCATTTTACATACCTGGCGAAAAGTATTGCTTCTTCACTATGACAATTGTCTTCTGGTATCCTAGATGTCCTGCATAAGGAAACTTATGCATCTCTGAAAAAATCAGGCTCTTCAACTCCTGATCATTCGACACATAGACCCTCTATATATACATGAGGATCCCATCCTATATTAACTCATAACCTTCAAACTTTTGATGCAACATACCTCGCTGTAAAGTCGCACTTATATCCACATAACGCGGATTTGATTTGGAAACTTCTAAATTTTTGTCGCACAAATCCAATTTATACATGCTAATGGTTGTAGCATGCATCTCATGCAACCTCCTTCTAAGTGTGTCAACCATTTTTTTTCTTTTCCTATGATATGATTTATGTCGAAATCATACTCACTGAGGAATTGTACCCACCTACTTTGTCTTGCATTTAAAATTGGATGTCCAAACAAATAATTCATACCAAAATGGTATGTTCTCAACAAAATATTTTACCCATAAGATAATGCCTCCACATATCCAAGGCATGCACTATAGCTACCAATTCTAAATCACGAGTAGCATAGATCCTTTCATGGTCTTTAAACTTCCTTGATTTGTAGCATACCACATTTCCATTCTGACTCAGGACTCCAACGAGTCCCTCCTTGCATGCATCCATGCACACAAAGAAGTCTACATCAATATCAACAATTCTCAAAATTGGCACACTTGCCAACAAACTCTTCAAGTGTTGAAAAATCCTTGCACAATCCAGAGTCCATTCAAATCACACACCTTTGTTTTGCAGATATGTAATTGGATGCACAATCTGTGAGAATCCTTCAATAAACCTTTTTTAGTACCCTTAGAGTCCCATAAAGGATCTCACTTCCATGACATTTCTTGGTTTCATCCATTCCTCAATGAATTTTATATTTGTTGGGTCCACAACTGTTCCTTCCTCTGAAATGATATGACCCAAGTAATGAAACTGTCTCTGATAAAATGAACACTTTATCAACTTTGCATAAATCTGATGCTCCCTCAAAAGTTGCAGTACCATCCTCAAGTGTTGCTCATCCTCTTCTTCAGACTTCGAGTAAATAATAATGTCATCCAAAAATACAATGACAAACTTATCTAAATACACTATAACAATTCCATTCATCAAACACATGAAGACAAATGGTGCATTCGATAACCCAAATGGCACCATTGTGAACTCATAATGACCATACTTGTTTCCGAAGGAAGTCCTACTGATATCTTCCTCTTTCATTCTTACTTGGTGATATCCAGATTTGAGATAAATCTTGGAAAATATCCTTGAGCCTATTAGTTGATCAAACAGATCATATATCCTTGGCAAAGGATATTTGTTCTTTATTGTTACCTTGTTCAACTTCTTGAAGTCAATGCAAAGTCTCAACATACCATTTTTATTCTTCACAAATAAAACTGGCACTCCCCAGGGAAACACACTTGGTCATATATACCCCTTCTTTAGAATCTCTTCAAGTTGCATATGTAAGTCCTTCAATTATGGCATACGCATCCTATAAAGAGTCTTGGATACAAGTGTTGTTCTCGGCATCAAATTTACAGAAAAGTTGATATCTCTTTTCGGTTGAAATCGTAGTATCTTTTTAAAGACATCCTCAAATTATTTTATTACTACAAAGTCTTCCACACTTGGAACTTTATACTTAGGTGCCTCTTCCATATGCGTTGTGAATACTTGACATCCTTTCATGTAACTTTTCTTCAATTGCAAAGATGGAACTTCTCTAATAGTCACATCTCTTGTAATTCCTTGAACTAATATCAAGTTTCCTTCCTCATCCAAACAAGTGAATTCCTTATTGTAACAGTCCACGACAACATGATGCGTGTCCAACCAATCCATGCCAATGAGGAAATCATATGAGCCCAAAGGTATGATATTCAAATCAACCTTTCTGTGTATTCCATTCATCTCTATTGGACATGCCTTAACCATCTCATTAATTTTCCTTTTTGCTTATGTAGCTAACTACACCAACCAAGGTTTTCCAATATTTCTTCTTGGAAAATAGAATCTCTCCACCATATTAGCATCTAGATAAATATGACTAGATCACGAGTCAATTAAAATAGCAATGGGTTGGTCATTAATCTTACCTTCTACCTTGATCAGGTGCGAATGAAATTCATCCTACTTGTTATCCAACGTGACATAAATACTTGGCACATTTCTACCCATGTTCTCCACTTTCGCAGCTTGTTATACACCATGTGCAGTCCTTTCTTTATCACCTCTTTGAGGGCAATCTTTGTTCATATTATTTCCGCCACAACCCCAACATTTCATAGGTTTTTTCCATGACTTTTGTCCCACTTCTTTCGACATTCTGGGCTCCTGGAGAGATGTTTGTCCTTTCAAAGTATTTATGAAAAGTGGTGGATTATCCCCCTTCTTCCTATGTTCCACTTTAATTTTCTTCTTGTGTTCCCAATCCTTTTGGAAAATAGGTACTCTCATTTTTTTCTCATAAAGACATTTAGCGCACCTTATGGTTTCTCCCAATGTCTTAGGGTCATCATATTGTATCTTGTCACATATGAATGAGGGAAACCGACTCAGGTGCCTCTGAATATTAACTTCCTCATCCTTGAAGAATGCGACATACTTCGACATATCTAAGAATTTTCTTTCGTACTTGTCTATGGTCATGCTCCCAAGCTTGAGTTCAAAGAAATCCTTTATTTTCCTATCATAATACCACTTGGTTAAGTATTTATTTAGGAAATACCTATTGAACTCCCTCCAAGTCACTTTATTCTCATCAATGTAATGCACTTGTACATATTGATTCCACCACATTGATTCCTTTCCTTTTAACTGACAGGTAACAATTATCCCTTCTACCTGTGCAGAATAATTGTGCAACTAGAAGTATTTCATCATACCCAACAACCAAGTATCTGCATCTTCATCCTTCTTTTTCTCCCCGTCAAAGGTAGGAGGCTTAATCTTATTCATTTCTCCCTGTAGCTCATCCACCCTAGTCCTTCTCTTATGCTTTCTAAAAGGAGATGGACTGAATCTACTGCACAGTTTCCTAAAATAATGTTTCAGTGAGTGAGGTTGATGCTTGTTAGTACTTCTTTCTTCTCTTATTTTATCATCATGAGACCTACGACTTCTTGACCTACTCAACTCTATCTCTTTATCCATTTTCTTTTCTATTATTTCCAGGATATGTATCAATTTGACATTGAAGTCATCTTAATGCTCCTTGGCTCTCATAATCCTGTCAATATCAACTTAATAGCTATGGACATCTTTCTGCAGCCCCTTTATGATTTCATCTAAATTCACGTGTTCTTCCTTTCTATTATGTACCATCAGCACCCAAACCAACATACAGATCTCTCAATTCACTATCAAGACTGTAAGTCCTTTGTGCATCTTCCATGTTTTTGACCTTCCACACTAATTATGTCCTTCTCTAATCACTGATAATTATGCAAAATGTGCAGACACCAAGATTTGTTAGATGAATTCATGAAACAACTTTATGAAAACTCTGCACCATATTATCATAATCCTTCCTTCTGAAGCCCATGTGTGCACTGGTATCCAACACACACCAATGCGCGATGCCAATTTTTAACTTGTACACCACTTATCAGTAAAGAACATGAACCACAACTTTGTTATGCGTAGTCCCACACATTTAGTGTGCATACCCATGCACCACTATTTCCTGTGTAGTTCTAGTGTCGTACTATGCAATATCGAGAATCTAGCATGAACACCTGCGCATTCCTACTTAATGCACACCAAGCCATGATGAAATTCCAAATTCATCCCATGCAGGATTAGTGTTAAAACTAGAGTTCTGCAAATTTTGTTGAACTCTGGCCCATACAAGTCCAGTGTTGAACAAACTACTCTGATACTAGAATGTAACATCCCTAGCCTCCCAGGCTTGGAAACACCACACAATATAAACTAAAAACTACTCTAATACCAAAATGTAACATCCCTAGCCACCCAGGCTAGGCCATGCTACTCCATAATACGGTTTGACATTGCTCTGAAAACCACAATGTAACATCATCCAACTTATTACTGAACAATACTATTCCAAAATACACTACGTATATTCTACTCTGACACAATTCCGCACAGTTTAACCTTAAGCAATGTGCTCAACCCAAGCTTAAGTCGCACCAAACAACTTATAACAATGGAAGAAACTTGATCCTTTTTAACACAACTTTAAACAACAAAAGTAACTCAAATATTTCCGCACATCAACATATTGATCACTCAGTACAACCATGTACTTAACCTCCCTGTCATCATATGCTAGGTCTGATCTTGCTGTGTGTGAATTCTATTTCCTTGAACACACACACAAATTCTAGACTCTTGTGCACACGAGATGCACTCCTACGCACCCAACCACCCAATCCTCTTTTGAAGATTCATGCCCAAAATCACAAGATTAACTTTAACAAGAAATACTATCAATGACTATCATATCCATGCACAGCTACAAATACAGGCTATAAGCACCATACTTGCATGCACAAGTAGCATTAAAAAAAATAAAAAACAATTACTTATATGTGATAACATACAAGAATTAACCCATTTCAAACATAGATAAATATGCACACAGTAAACATGACAAGAACATAAGAAACACTTATATTTTATGAAAGTCACCAACTATGCACATAACATAGATGTTCCTCCCATCCATAGACTCTGTTTCTCATAAGATTTCAGCAACAGGTCACCCCCGAGTTTGGAATTAACTCCACTAGGGAAAAAGGGTTCAAAGTGACGAGATAAGGTCTGATACTCAACAAAATTTATTATTCCAAGGTGCCCAATATTGTAACTAGCCCACAGTCTCTCATTCCCCACACACCTGTCACACCCAAGGAAGTGTGCCCCTTCTCTACTCACTAGTCCCTCAGCTTCCCCACTTCACTTACTATGGTTACTAGCAATAGGTTGTACAAGAAGACTCTAAGCCCTGTATCTAATGCTCAATCTCACCAGGGAACATTGTGGTTCTTCCGATAATTTCTAAACAAAACTCTCACCACAGAAATCTAAATGATCAGATTATGTCCCTGTACGGAAGGGAGATTCTGGATGAAGTTCGTGAACTTGAAAAGCTCAGAGTTAAAATCAAGAGAAGAGCGACAGACTTAGATTTCCTGAAACAATGCAGAGATAACAACGTCCTACCAAAATTCGCATGCATTCAGCATAAATTAAAAAACAAATGGATCAAACGTCCATCAAACAAATGGAACAATTATTCATCAAACAAATTTGGGTCCATTACCCAAACCTAGGTTCTCCAACTTCTCATGGCCATAACTCTCTAACTGTGAGGAGTTATGTGACGTTCCACATACCATCGGAAATGGAATGACATGTAATATCCATCTAGAATAGTATTACCTTCAAATATATTAAAACTCATATCATTATACATGAAACAACCTTGGGTCCATTACCCAAACCTTTGTGCTACCAGAATTCGCTACCGGACTTTCTCCAAGGGTTGACATCAATCACTAAGGGTTGACATCAATCTACAATATCACTCTCTAATAGTTGACATCAATGAAAACCAAAAATCCATACCAACTATCCATCAACCTAAGCCAATTGTCTGACATATAGTTCCACCGAGAACAACACTTAGGAAGATACTCTCTAGTACCTAGGTAGTCGGGTAGTACGACTAAGGGCACGGTCTAACCTCCATAGTTGGTTCCCTAAGATATTGGGTTGAGTACTACTGTTGGACACTGCATGTATATCAGAGAGATATAGCACAGGGAAAACCCTTTTCTGTAGAAACCATGAATATCCTACCCCTCGAGACAAAAACACAAAACAAAATAGACAAGATCTATTGTCGCGCAACTGTGCCTTCTGCATTTTGGTTGCAAAATTACTACACATTTATTCATGTTAAACATTTGGGAATTTTGTCATTATAGTATTATTCAGGCCTAAGTATAACTCAGTAGGAGTAACAAAAAAAAAATGAGTTTAGTGGTCCCACCGGCACACTTATTTGGGACTTATCCCACTTGATTCCTCTCTTCTCCTTGATTCTAGTGATACCTCTCATTTTTAACACAATTTTTTGTTGTGGAACCGACCCGTCTTTGACACCCT
This sequence comes from Picea sitchensis, assembly GCA_010110895.2. Classification (NCBI taxonomy): domain Eukaryota; kingdom Viridiplantae; phylum Streptophyta; class Pinopsida; order Pinales; family Pinaceae; genus Picea; species Picea sitchensis. The sequence continues at coordinate 1,997 of SNQJ01S0292679.1, read as the reverse complement.
TATTTTTCTTCTATACCTTTGGATCCCCCTTTTCGCCCTGATCACAGTGGTACCTATCATTTGAAACCTTTTTTTCTCCATGGTCCCACCCACCCCTCCTAACCCCTTTTGTTTCCCCTATACCATTTTCTTGATCCTTTTTCCAAATGACTACCACACGAGACAAAGAAATCAATGCCTTGATTGCAGACAACCATCATCACAAGGAAGACATCAAGCTTCTCACGACAAACATTAGCTCCATCAATTCAACTATTGAGATCCTCAAGGACCAATTTTCTCACATCAAAGACCTATAGGAAAAATGTTCCTACGTCAAAGACCTCAAAGAACACTTCCTGGGCCATTCCCATAACCCTTTCTCTTCTGAACAACCATCTTATTAGGATGTCCATGAATCTTCCCATTACCAAGGCCCTAAGACTACCCACTTTTCCTGAGACCTTCGCCCTCCTAGAATTGAGGTGAACAAATTTGATGGCTAAGATCCTACAGGTTGGGTCACCCAAATGGAACACGATTTCTCTTTGCATGGAATTACTTATTATTTAACCAAGCTTCCTTATGGTTTCCTATATTTGGATCCAGAACAATGGCAATGGTGGAAATGGCGAAAAAAGGCACGCGAAGGGTATGTTGCTTGGACACAGTTTGTAGCCAAACTTTATGACCGCTTTGACTCTGACATCCACCATTTAGGACGATTGAATGATTTAAAGTAGTTTGCGAAAGTGGAATCTTTGTTTCCACATTTGAGCACTTGGCTTTCTGAACGAGGGCATGTCAGACGATTTCTTTAGGGAATGCTTTATCAGTGGCTTCAAATATGAAATCTGTGCCCATGTTCTCATGGAACATCCCCAGGCTTGGTTGGAAGCTACTCAGTGAGCCAAGGAATCCCAAAAGATTGTCTCCTCCTAGACCCACAAACCCTCCTTTCCTCCTTTCCCTAAACCCACCAATTTTTCTCCTCTTGCAACTCCCTGCAAGATCCATAAATTAACCAGGGTTGAAATGGTTGAACGTCAAATCAAGGGTCTTTGTTATAATTGTGACGACAAATATTTTTATGGGCACAAGTGTAAGGAACAAAATATTTTTATGGCTATGACTGAGGAGCTGTCTGAAGAAGATGTATTTGTACCTCCTATGGAGGAACTACACCCGCCATATGACTTCACCCCACGCTCTAACCCACCTGAAGTTGACTCGGTGATTTCACTTAATTCTCTCACTGGTTTCTCTGCTCCCAGACTCCTAAATTAATTGGTTACATCAAAAATAGGAAAGTCATCATCCTTGTGTACAGTGGTAGCACCCATAACTTTATTCATCGTTGCATTTCCCAAGAATTCAATTGTTACATCCATGCCGTCAATAATTTTCAAATCATGATTGCCAATGGTGGTTCCATGAAATGTGGGGGACGATTTGAAAATGTGTGACTCCAAATTGGTCAGTATCACCTGAAATCCCATATGCTTGTTATATACATGGGTGGTTGTGACATTTTTCTTGGTGTCGATTGGTTACGCACTATAGGCCCCATTCTCATGGATTTTAAGGACTTAACCATGTAATTCCAATAGGAGGGAAAACATTATAAGTTCCAAGGAATTACTAGAGGATCCCCTGAGATCATCAGTTCCCATCGCATGGAAAAGGTCCTCAAAAAAGGTCATTCGGGAATTATATCCCAACTCCACTTCATTCATGTTGTTGAGACACCTTATGTGCATCCCGACCTCCAATCTATCCTCTCCCACCACCAATTTTTTCTTAACACCCCCAAATAACTTCACCCTTCCTGTGGCATCCATGATCATTCCATCCCTCTCATTCCAGGCAGTCTTCCCCCCAATGTTTGGCCTTATCGTCATCCATTTTCCTAAAATAATGAAATTGAGAAAATTGTTCATGAATTACTAGAAGTCGATGTTATATGTCCCAGTACTAGCCCCTATTCTTCCTTGTGGTCATGATACTCAATAAATAAG
>SNQJ01S0292676.1:0-10690 GCA_010110895.2 Picea sitchensis | reverse complement strand
TCAAGATTGAGGAGCACTCAAACTACTTGGTTGGTCTAGTCATGCCTCTAGTTAATGATACAAGAAACAAACTTAGGACAAATAAGAGTGGTTGTTCCACCTCACTCATCTTCATGCTAGGTATGAAAAGTAGCCACACCATGATAAATATAATGCAAGTCCATGGGTAAGGAAAACCCAATGACTTTAAATTATTGCATAAACAAGTCCAATTCAAAAATCACTAAGCAAAATCTATGAACCATGGGCTTTCTAATTGATTATTTGAGACCCCATACATTCTACAACATGTACTTCATTGTAAAATTACAATATAGTTATCCAAATCCTCACATTCCTCACCACTGAGAACTTAGTAATAATTCAAAGTATTTTTATTTGACTCATGGGCCACCCACCCATCAAGGGCATTCTTCCTTGATATTTCTATTCATCATCCAATTTAGAAGTGGTCTATCTATCCAACCTTAGTGTTCATATAAAGAGATTTGTTTTTGATATGTTGTTCCATCTTATATGAACTAGTTGTAATTGAAAATAGCAAGGAAACATTTCATTTCAAGTTATATTTTATCTTTAAATACTATAATACACCATAAAATCTAAATCTAGAAGGGGAAATTGAAATTTAATCACACATGAAAGATTTTCATAAACCAAATTAAATAATTCATAGGAAACTATAAACTAACAAAAAAAGAGTTGGGGAAATTTCAAATAAGGTATAATGATAGAATTCATATGGTTTTCAAACACCAAGGAGGGGTTTGAGACTAATGACATGGGACGGGTGGGGGAATTTAAGACAGATAGGTAGTTTTAGAGAGTCTGATTGTACAAGGCAATGATTGAGATCGAGTTTGGAATTGGAAAATGATAGAACATACTATTGAATATAAGAGAGAGGGAAACCACAATATTGGAAGAGAACAAGGTGAAGGTATATTATCGAATTTGAAGAGGCACCTCATGATCACCATTTACCTATTGAAGTCTCCAAAGAAGAATCTAATAAAATATGTTCATTCAATAATATATATCCATGGGCATGGATAACAATGAATGGATGTTACAAGTACAAACTCGTCAAAGAGAATATAATAAAATATTTTATTGGACATGACTATGTTCTGTCAAAAAATCTTATCTCCTAAGACACCACTCCTATATTATAAAACCAACTTTAAGCCAATACCAAGGCAAAACCAAATGTATATTAAAAATATGTTGTAGGGTAGTCATTTAGGGTTGATTGATTGAATGTTTTAAGCTGTTTATTGTGGAGATACTTCTCCCTATAGAGAAAATATTTCTAGGTGATGTGTTGCAACCCATCAAAGGTAAAATACATTGAGTTGGTGTAGATCAAGCATACATAGAAGTAAATATATAGTAAAATTAATTAAGATTAATAGACATAAAGAAAAAGTAAAATTATTCACAAAGAATAGGCTAGTAAGAATGCTCTTATTTTCTATGAGAAAGTCAAACAATAACAACACATATGTAATATGGAGATCAAGTTTGGTTGAAGTAGAAAATCATTCAATGCTTATTAAATTAAAATAAATTGAATAACCATAATATCTAATTGAAGAAGTATTTATTGACGATCTAAAGATCTCTCTCTTCTTCACTGTTGTTGGTTGCGGAGCCTGGTTATCTTCCTAATTCTTATGCAGGTCAAAGAAACTGCAGGATACACAATTCATATGCAGGTGAAAGATCTCTCTCTTTTTGTTTTTTTTGCGATTCAAATATTGTAATTTCGTAGTCAATATGGACCGTTCATTATAAGGTCACAGATCTGATGGTAGAAGTTATGTTAGGGTTTTTTTCCCTAGAAGGAAACCCTCTTTTATGAGGGAATTTTATCGCGGCTGTATGTTATGGCGAATATTGTATTATGAGAGAGGTGACTATGAGAGAAAGAAGAGGAAGATACAACGGGTATTCTTTAGGTTGTATGCCTTCATTTTGCTGGATAATAAAAAGGAAGGAACTTGAAATTTCTCTGGTGGACGTATCCCACATTGGGAACCACATATATCTTTGTCTCTATTGTATTGTGTATCTTCTGTGTTTTATTTCCTCATCTGTTTTAATTTTATTTCTCAATGATCATGTTTTTCTAATAACTGGTATCAGATCCAAAGGTAACTCGTAGGAAAAGAGGGTTCTTGGTTCGAGTGGGAGAAATGATGGAAGATGGAACGTTTAAGGTCAAGAAATTTAACGGTTGTTGGATACAGGCCTAGTCAGGAGAAAATGTTATTTTGGGAAGAGAAGCATGCAGGGAAAGGACAACTGGAAGGAAACACAACACGTGTAAGGGAAGCAGGTGAGGCATGCATGCAAGGAAGACCTAACACTGCTAGGGTTAGGGTTTTTGTGATGTATTTTAATGATTGATGAGCCAAGAATATAAATAGGTAATAATTAGAGGGAAAGAGGGGGACACACATGGAGAGAGGGAGAGAGATTGGATGAGAGGGGGCCGGACCGAGAAGGAGGAAGTTGTAAGAACTCTACTATTCAGTAAGCCGGTGAGCTAGGGAGGTAGTGAGCGACTTGATCCCAAGGGTTAGATCACAAGATGATGAGCCTGGTGTGATATAGTTAGCCTCATAGGGATCTAGGAGCTTGTAGAAGAGAGTAAGACCTAAGATTGTAAACACGCGAGACATGATATATTACTGAACCATAATAAAAGCTTGAGGAACATATCTTTGTGGACGTAGCCTAGGAGGGGGTGAACCATAGTAACACCTGTGTTATGTGAATGAATGTATGCATCTTTATGACTGATTAATTGCTAAATGTTAGATGAATGAATTAACTAGTTAGATATGGTATTCCACATACATGAATAGAATGACTGCTATAATTAGATGTTATACTGAATGAATAAAGATTACAGAGTATAAGCACAAATATCCACTAATTCCCAGGTGCAAAAAAATGAGTATTGCAACCACCCATAGAGCTATCTCAGGTGAGACTGCACAGTACACTCTGTGTGCTGCGTTGCCTTCTGGTCTATCAGAGGGGCCAATAGTTTTAGAGGGATTTTGTTGGGAGTTTATCAAATATGAAACAAGTTCAATCTATGATAGTAAGGTAGGATTAGAATAACCCATAAAGAATCCTAATTAGAAAAGACAAAGACCAATGAATGGGCTAAAAAGCTAACAAATGGTTCCATTGTCAGTTGGTTGGAAGAGAATGGGATTGAGTATATGAGATTTGTGGAATACACGGTAAATAATGACAAGCCAGATGAAAAGACGTTGAGAGAATGAGAATCTAAAAGGGGATGTTGAGATTGTGGAATCCAACGAAGGAAGAGATACAGAGATGGTTGAAAAAAAAGGAGATGGAGTTTGCGCAGAAAGATAATAGAAACCCGAAGTTGACACCTCGAACATATCTGGAAAAGTACATATTCAATGACTTGCATGAAGTATTTTTCTGTGATTTTCCACATCTATTGCAGGAGTGGATAAAAAGGTTGAAATACAACCATCCTACAAATTAGATCATACAACTAGAGTGGAATCCTAAAGAGCTCACGTAGTTACAATGAGTTGATAATAAGTTTATGCGTGCAGTAGATTTATGGTTAGACAACATTGTTGCAGGATTTATCACAGAATTTGAAGTAGATACAATGAAGTCTTACAGCACAGCTGAACAAGAGTTCTTGAGGGGACCTTGAGGTAGGTACATCAGATTGTTATATAATTCTATTAAGATATTACTATATAACAAAGGTGTAATGACAATGGACTCAAACAACTAAACTTCCCTACGTACATGGGTGAAGGGGGGAAGCACTGACAACATAAGGAGAAATGGAAAGAGAAGTGGATAAAGGAAAGAAGGAGGAGGCCTTGGATCTGTTAGCCCCGCCATTTTTCTTTCAATTAGAGTCGATTTTCAGTCGAGTTATAGCCCATGTGTCAAAACACGTGAAGTTAGGCACGTAGCAATGAAAGGGTCGAAGTCAGCAAGTGGCCGGTTGGCCCTTGGAAGCGGGAAGGGATGTTAGAGTTGAAACATATGTGAATGGTATGGGTATGTTGTTCCCAGAAAGTTGGGTCCTATCAAAGTTAGTATCTACGTGCCCTAGGTCGATTCAAGTAGTTAATGGAGGTCGCATCGACAAGTGTTGTAACTATTATCAGTTCATCATGAAGGTAGAAGGAATGAAAAATCATGGCGTTCATGTCACGTATGCCCTGCAACCCTTATCGCTTGTACCTTACACGTAGAGATGTGTTATGGAAAATCTGTGGTTCAATTCGAAACATCTAGTCGCCATGAATTCAGTTTTCCTTGGCATGTTTCTTCCTTTCGCTTGATCTGTTATAAATCCCAGAGGTTCTACACCCAATTTGTTCACGAAATCAGATTCAGACTCTATTTGTAATTTTTCTCGTAGGCCAAGGTTGATCGAATACTCCATATTGGGCATCCACCCAATATACTGTGGGCAGGACAGATACCAATCATGCCATGGTGACCTCTCAGAACATGAAGAAGGGTACACATAGTGGAAGGATCACCAGACTCGAGCACTAGAGTTATTGGGATTCATTCTCACTCACAACAAGAATCCCCAAAGATAAAAAAGGGATTTTTCCTTCACCCACGGGAACAACGACATCACACTGTGCAGAACTTGTAGTGGAAGGAACTGCACTGGAAGGAAGGACAATAGAAGCCCTGTCTCCCCAACAACAGATACCTCAAAGAAGGGGTAGACCAAGGAAGAACAAGGAAGCTGGGGAAACTTGAATCTCAGATGAGCCGCGTGCATGATTGATCGCTGAAAAATTACTTATGCGTATCGTTCGCTTGGAGCCTTTGGAAAGTACCAGTCGAGGAAGTGGAAGCAGAACGAGGAGGATGGATGCCATGGGTTCAAATGATTAAGAGACATCTTAGCAATTGAAGTAAGTGAAGATAGCCATCGCCGAACTGTACCAAGAAAACATGGAGCTGAGACAACAATTGGTAACAAAGATCACAGAAGCATCAACAACACAAGGTCGTGAAGGGAACCAACGAGCAAAAGAAACAAGATTAGCCGAGTTTGTTCCTGTATTTACAAACATAAGGCAAATCTTGACAATTTTGAAGGAGACATCGCCCAAGACATTTTTCCATTTTAATAACGACTGTGACTGTCTACAACCACTTGCTGCACACACTCCCCCCCAACAAATGAGCGTGCAACAAAAAATCAAAGTTGTTATAGCAGACAACGGGACTTTGACAAATGCTTGTCCACCCAGATACCTGATCGATAAACCGAATCCCCATGGAATATTACAACAATCATGATGTATCCGAATGTATATTTTGTCTATTTTTGGAAAACGTCATGCAAAGAGTTTTGTAACACAGAATAGTCAGTTCCCTAGTTTGTAGAGATAACAGTTAGAAGAGTAGGGTAGCCCAAGCGACGTCCTCGTTTATATATTTGATGTTTTCGATGTAAGCTAGGTTGGTTGGAAAAATTAGTATAGATAATAACTATTGTATGTAATTTGAGTCCGATCAAAACTTAATACAAAAGTCCTGTAGCTTTGATGAAAAGATTCTAATTGTAGCAGTTGGATGTATTGTATCTCTTTCTTTGTGTACGTTCTTCCTGTCATATTTATTCATATCTTTTTCTGTCTAAATCAGAATGAATTTTTGAACCAGTGGATTCACTGCACAACGCCCCTTGTTTGCCCCATTTAGACAAAACATTTTTCTTCTAAAAGTTAACTCTGAATTCATCCGTAGCAGTGCTCCGAGTTACTTCTTATGTTTTCTCCTCGCCACACATTCCAATTTTTCAATGAAGACTATTGCTCGCTTAGCCTTATCCTCTCAAGTTCAGTCACTAATTCATTTGTTTCTGTCGTTTTCCTTGAATCGACTCCATATCCCAAAGTCTTACTTTCTTGCACCAATATAACCAGAACCAATTATTTCAAAGGTGTTAAATCTAGCCACAATTTTAAAGCCATAACCCATGCAGAGAGAGAGTCTCTTGAGAGAGCCCTCTCCAGGTTTGAAAGGCTAGTTTCAAGCCTCAAAGTTGGTTGAAACAATTACCTCTCTTGTTTGTTTATCAACCGAACAAATTTACAAAGTGCTAACATTCTGGCGCCATTGACGGGGAACGAAATTGAATAGATTTTTCCCTGGGAGAAAGACTAACGTTGTAGTTTGATCCTTGAGGGTAACATAGGGACAAACATCTGCATTGACTGAAAATTTTACCCTGGTTAATCTAGTCAATAATACTAGTAGCTCCAAGTAGCACAGTTCAGGAAACCTGGATCCGAAGACGATCTATACTAGAGAAAATCTTGACCCAAACCCCACAGAGCCTGTGTGCAACCCCAAGAAAATTCTACGCAAGACTAGAGAGAAAGCACCAAACTCGTTCTATTATCTGGACATAAGTATGTTCTTACCAAAAGATGGTGGGAAAAGCATCGACGACCTTGAGTTTGATGCATGGTTTGAGAAAACCCTGTTCAGGTATGAGTCGGAAACCAGCTTGGATGAGATATTTTTTGACCATAAAATATTCCAAACCCTAGTGTCTAATAGTATTCCTCAATTCCCAAACCCTCCTAGAGCCATGGCCTCTAGATTCACCCCCCTCGTTCTTCCATCCCAGCTGCATGATTTTCCCTAGAATTACAGCTAGAGAATTAATCTCTACGTTGCTGAAGGGAATGTTTCAGGCCAGAAGCATCTGGATTGGTTCAATGACTTCATCGACCTGGAAGAGGTAGACTATGCAGACGTGAAAATGGGGTTGTTTGCGGAGAGTTTTGCAGGGGAGGTGAGGAAGTGGTTCAAATCCCTACGACTAGCAAGTATTCAAGACTTCATGGCGTTCGAAACATCTTTCATCAATAGATGGGGGGAAAAGAAGAACCCCCTGCAGTTACTGACGCAGTACAATAATATGAAGAAGGCATCGGAGAATATGGTGCAAGAATTCTCATCCCGTTTCATGAAGGTTTATAACTCGATTCCTGTAGAAGTCCAACCACCTCCTGGGGCTGCACAGTTGCGATACACTAACTCCTTCGACAAAGACTTCGATTTGATGTTGAGAGAAAGAAGATCAACAAACCTGGACGCGATAATGAGAGATGTGATTGAAGTCAATGAAAATATGATGGCATCGGGGAAGATAAAACATAGATTCAATAGAGGTGATAAGAATCCACAAGGAGACGCGCAACCATCAACGTCGAGATCTGCAGACGACAAATTCGACTTAATGATGAGAACCATGGAGAAGATAATGGAGGAGATGTATGTAGGAAACATACCCGCTGCCCGAGAACAACATGACCCCCAACCCAGNTAGGAGGGGTTAGGTTCCTCAGATCAGATAGAGGGAACAAAGGGAGTAGAGAGATCAAGGTGACCAACAGACAAGGCCTCCATTCCAAAACAACTATGCGGATGAAGACTTCGATCAAATGTTCGAAGACCAAATGCATTGTTGTGATGAGAAGAATCAATGAGTGTTTCTGACAAAGAGCGAATATGACCAATACATGAGCAGAAACGACGGTTTTATGATGGAGACAGACGATGCATGGATTGGGGAAACTGATGATGTGATTTCCTAGGAAACATAAGAGTTCAAAAAGGGTTATCAGAACGCCATTATGCAGTTTCAAAAGAAATATAACCTCAGGAGAAAAGAAGCGTCCACCGAGCCTCAACAGACTAATCACGTAAGAAAACCTCTGGCAGATACCCCTTCCACAAGCTGACCAAGGCCAGACAGCATGAACAAGGATGCGACAGAGAAGGCAAAGTCTAAGGAGGAGGCCCCAAAGAAAACTGTGGAAGCAAGCCGAGAAGCGGGTGAAAAAGAGGTAGAGAAAGTATGTCCTCCCTTTAACTTTGAACATGAAATGGATAAAATAAAAATCTCTATCCCTTTCAACGAACTTATCAGAAAGGGTGAATACCAGGAGAAAATTATTAAAATGATGGAAATGGGAGGGACCCCCGATACTTTGAATGTCCAAGATGATCACCCCGCTATCCTGTTTGGTCCGCACGTTGAAGAGACAAGTGATATTGAGGTCGTTCCTCCATTCTACATCAGTTTGAAGGTCCATGACATGACCCTGCTTAAATCCATGTTAGATTCAGTTACGTCACACAACCTCATGCCAAAGGTGATCATGGACGAATTGGGTCTGGACGTCACCAGACCTTATAAACACCTTTTCTCTTTTGACTCGAGGAAGGTCAAGTGCCTGGGCCTCATCAAAGACTTGGTCATGTCATTAGCCTAGATTCCTTCGAAGAACATGGTGATGGACATGGTCGTGGCGAACATACCCCCTAAGTTTGGCATGCTGCTATCCAGATCATGGGATGCGAAGTTAAAAGGGACCATGCAAATGAACATGTCATACACCACCATTCCGATATTTGGCTAGGACATTCGGTTGTATAGAGAAGTGCTGTTGAAGTACATGGTGAGCAATAAGACGTATCCAAATAACCATCCCATATACTCCAACGACACTGAGGTTGGATATTCTATATTCTACAATGACCTAAGTTTTGAAGAAGAAGATCCGAAAACCTTCATGATAGCTGATGAGGAAACCGTGCAGAAAGCAACAGAGTGCGCTGAATTGGAGGACCACATGGAAAACAGGATATGGAACATGAGTTTCGATGGCACGATCAACAAAGAAGGGGCTAGGGATGACATGTGGGTAAGCCCCCCTGAAATGGGCAAAAACCTGCGCTCATACAAGCTTGCGTTCGAATGCACAAACAACATGGCCGAGTATAAGGCATTGATTCTGGGCCTAAAGGTGTTGAAATAATTAGTTGAAAAGAGGATAATAGTGAGTGAAGACTCTGAATTGGTCATAAAACAGGTTAAAGGCATATATCAGACAAAGCACCCCAGGCTGAGAGCGTACAGGAACTTGGCATTGGACCTCCTCAAGAAATTTTCAGAGTATGACATATCTGCTATCCCAAGGGAGAAAAATCAGATCGCCGATGCGTTGGCCACCTCAGCCTTGGTTTTTAAAATCCCCATCTTCCCAAACAAAAAATACGAGATTGAAGTCAAACACAGGCCGATAGTGCCTGATAATATCAAATACTGGCAGGTGTTTGAGGATGACAAGTAGGTAGAAAGATTTCTTTAGATGAGCGACACATTCGCTAACATAAACATTGATGACGAAGGCTATTGCGAAAAAGATGGGAGCGCAGATACACATAGTAATGACGACCCTTTCCAAAACCAGATCACGGGAAGGGACATAATACAACTGAAGAATAACATCATTCCGAAGGGGTTAGTGCCGCCGGAAAATTTGTTTGACAAAAATGACATGGCTAAAAACCCCAAGATCACTGCAAACAAAGAGAATGTGGAAGACTGCAACATCGGGACTAAGGAGAACCCGACAATGATCAAGTTATCAAAAATGCTCAGCCCAGAGGTCAAGCAATACTATGTCAAGCTCATGAAGGAGTTTCCCGACGTATTCGCATGGAGCTACGATGATTTGAAGGTGTATGACACTAAGGTGATCCAACATGTTATCCCTCTCAAGGAAGATCATAAACCTTTCAAACAAAAGATGAGATGGATAAACCTCCTGTTACTGCCGCTGATCGTGAAATAGGTAAATAAAATTTTCGACGCTAAGATTATTGTTTCTTTACAATTCTCTAAATGGGTGGCTAATTTGGTGTCTGTAAGAAAGAAGAGTGGTGAGATAAGACTTTGTGAGGGCTTCCGAAATTTAAACAAAGTGTCCATCAAGGATCACAACCCTCTTCCCAAAATGGACTATATCCTACAAAAGGTGGTGGGGTCCCAGAAGATGTCCATGCTGGATGATTTTTCATGGTATAATCAGATCATGGTCCACCCAGACGACAGAGAAAAAACAACTTTCACAACTCCATGGGGAATGTTCATGTACGCCAAGATGTCCTTCGGCTTGATGAACACTGGAGCCACTTTCCATAGGGAAATGGACATCGCATTTGCTGACTAAAAGGATAGGTTGATTATGATCTATTTGGATGACATCATGGTATACTCTGTCTCCGACGAACAACACCTCAAGCATCTAAATAATTTTTTCCAGAAGTGCAGGAAGTTCGGCATATCACTAAATCCAAATAAATCACATTTCAGGGTGGAAGAAGGGAAGCTGTTGGGACATATTATCTTGAGGGAAGGCATTAAGATAGACCCCGATAGGTTTGAAGGAATACTGAAGATCGACACTCCACACAGTAAAAAAGAAGTGCAATCCTTCCTAGGGAAAGTAAACTTCTGGAGGAGATTCATCCCGAATCTGGCAGAGATTATAATGCATATCACCTGCATGCTCAGAAAGGGAAATGAAATCAAGTGGAACCCGAAAGCTAAGAAATCGCTTGTAGATATCAAGGTAGCATTGACTAGAGCACCTGTACTATCCAGTCCATATTTCATGAAGTATTTCATCCTGTTTTCATTCACCTCAGAGCATACGATTGTCGACGTGCTGTTACAGAAAGACTGTTAAGGTCCTAACCCGCACATAGGTAGATCAATGTATTCGGATGTAATAAAGGTCAATATTAATAAGACCTTTCAATAAAATAGAATAAG
>SNQJ01S0292674.1:0-10690 GCA_010110895.2 Picea sitchensis | reverse complement strand
GCATGGTTGGATGCACTTGTTTATGGTACAGGTTGATTACAGGTTGGTGCATGGTTGATGCACTTGTTTATGGTATAGGTTGATTACAGGTTGAGGTAAAGGTTGATGCATGGTTGATGCATGGTTCAGATTTATTGGTACAGGTTGATGCATGGTTCATATTTAATGGTATAGGTTTACAGCAGTATATCTCACAGTGATAGTGTGACAGTGGTTCCATCATTCTACTTATACTTCAGGGTGGCAGGACGGGGCAAGGACAAGTGGTTGTAGCCACCTTCCGCTTGTAGTTGGAGAACATAGGGGCTTTTAGCCTCCTTCTGGTTGTATCCATAGAATTGGGGAGTTGGAGATTCCCTCAGGTTCTAGCCTGAAAAATTAGGGGGTTGAAGCCTTCTTCTAGTTGCAGTTGCAAAACAAAGGAAGTTGGTGCTTCCAATGAATGTAATTCTTCAAGACATATAAGAAAAATCATTTCATGGTTTTCTCCTGCTCTGGGTTTCCATGTAAAACACTGGTGTACTATGTATGTGTATGATTGTTCATTTGTTCATTGCTTATTTACTTTGCAGTTATTGGATGATAATGCTTCATTGATATAACACTTAGATTATATGGTTAAAAAGGATTAAATTTCTCTATTACTGATTCACCCCCCCTCTCAGTAATCCAACAACTAGGTCAAACAAGGCCACCATGAGGCAATTAAACATAAGATAATGAGTAAATAAAAGGAAACACATAATTAACAAGGATACTCATTCACTACAAGTTGTCAAGCTCTTCTCCTTGCACCATTGAAAATAAACTCTTTGCTTGGTCCCAATGAGGCACAACTCAGGTTGGTTGTTGTGCCATTGAGTATTATGGAGAATGCAAATAATTTTGATTTAGAGAGAAACATTCCCATGGTTGGTCTTTATTCCTTCATGCAGTACTTGGATGCAAAGACTAGTGGGATATTGCCTTGAGGAATGATGCTCATTTGCAATTGAACTATTCTTAGATTATTTATCTTAAGACTTGGATCTATATCATTCAAAGTTTATAAATACAATGATAAATACAATGGTGATAAATGATTTGTAAATGTGATTATTATGTTCTTACATTATTAAATGTATTATTTATGATTTATTATGTTACATGTAGTGTTGTTTGATATTGGTGCATTTTGTGTCCTTCCACATGTCCTCCAGTTAGATGTATCCCCAAAAATTGAACATATATGCAGGAAAAAATTTGTACTTAAATTTGTTTAATTCATGCGATCAGAACTCCAGAACTCCAATTGAGGATGAAGATGAGAAGCCAGGAAACCACAATAAGCAGCCAAAAGACATGCAATCAGAACTCCAATTGAGCAATACAAAGGTAAAGGTTCAGCCATAGATACTTCTTCTCATGAATTTCTCCAAATATATCTCTAGTTTTATCAGAAACTCTAGAGAACTGTGTTCTGAGGTAACTATAAAGAGGCTGGAGGATTTGGAAAATGTTGTAAATGATAGAAGAGAATCTGTGATTAATGAGGTCCTTTGTGCATAAAATGGGGCACCTATGAAACATCCTAGCCAAACTAGTGGCAGAGATGCAAAATTCCAGCATCTTATAGAGATATTTTGGTACGATAAGGAATATATTGCAACAAGAAACGAAGGAAAGTCCCAAATTCAGAGAACCATGTTGAACATCAACAAAGCACTGTGAACTATATCTGAAGACCAACTTGTATCTTCCCAATGGTCTTGTTTCATCAGCACCCAGGAAGGTGGAGGGGAGAAGAATCTAATATAGCTCTAGTAGACTTATCGGGAAGGGGGAAAATGTGTTTCCATTTCATTGTTTCATGTTGGAATCCACTAGTTTATGTTTCACTCTGCTTTTATGTTAGTCTATCTATTTTGCAATCAATTGTAAAATTTTGTTTTTACAAGGCTTGAATGTATGTTTTTTTTTAAAGAATTCTCTTGTGATTAGTGTTGGACAATGTCATAGTCAAGTTGTTTAGATTATTTTGAAAAAAATGGTTTAGTTAGGCTCCTTGAACTCTCTTCTTCCGAGGAATTTTTTTGTAACACTGTGTATTTTTATAGAATGTTTTATTTACCCAAAAAAATAATATGAACAAAAATAGTTGGTTATGTGTGAATAATTGAAAGTGTGTGATAAGAAATTTTAAATCTTAAAACTATTATAAAGTTTAAATCTTAAACTCATAATAACAATTGTTCTACTACATTTTACTTAGTAATTCTTTTAGAAAGTAAGGTGTCAGTGCAATTCCTCAAATTTGAGAATAAAGTATGAATGTAACACTGTGGGCGCGCTAGTTTTCTAGAACGAAGTACGACACTTTTCGTAAAGTAATCAAAAGAATACCGCTCTTCCATTATATTAATCAAAAGAATACCGCACTTCTATGAAACAAATCAGAAAATACCGCGCTTTGATATGTTTAATCAAAAGCATTGTTTGGCCCGTGACATTTAAGCCCTACATTTAGACTTTACAAATGGACAAATTTTGTCAAGAAATTCAAACGTAACACTGCGGGCTAAACATAAACGGAAGAAATCTTGAGAAATGCTTTGGGCTAGTTTTCCAGGACAAAGTATGGCACTTCTATTAAATTAACCAAAAGAATACCGCTCTTCCATTAAATTAATAAAAAGAATACCTCTCTTCCATTAGATTAATCAAAAGAATATTGCACTGTGATAAAACAAATCAGAAAAATACCCCACTTCCATATATTTAATGGAAAGCGTTGGTTGGCCTGTAACTTTTAAGCCCTACATTTAAAATTTAAAAATGGACAAATTCTCTAAATATAATCAGTTGGTGGGTTAATTTTCTAGACATATATTGTCTTTAAACATTGAATACCGCTCCTTAGAAAAACATGGGTTTCCTTGTGTAAATAACTAGAGAAATAACACTTCAATTCTATCAACCAATTAGAATTAAGAAACACAAATATTTTTATTATATCCAAAAATATATATTTGTTTTCATATGTTAGACATTAGATTTCATACACAAGTTTATGGTAAAAGGAAAATTAATGTCACATCAAAAACAAACTCATTGATATAGTCCCATGGTATGGACTAATGATGTGGTATTTATTACTTTTAAACAATAGTCAACCAAGTCTTCTTGTTGTGATTTGCTATCCTCGTTGTGATCAAGCACGCTATTACCTTATCGCACACAATCTATAGGATTGATCCGGGTGTAAATCATAGTTGATTTGCTATGAGTTTTAAGATTTTGGGGTTTTCGAAGCTACTTTTGACTTCACAAAATAGTTAAAAATACATTCATTCTAACTTTTTCCCACCACGGGGTAAAATGTGAACTAATATACACTTGGGGTTTAGGTAAATCTACAAACAATCAAGAAAGAGCCTTGACCTTATACCAAGGGCTTAACATCCTCAAATCAAAGGATATTATATCCCTTATAATTATTAGCCACTCTTCAGTTATTATTCTACAAATGAAAAACTCAATCCAGTAGCATACCAGAAATCACTATATTAATCTTCACAATCTAGGGCTAGTGAAGAGTTTCATCTTTGTTGAGTTATATTGAATCCTTAGATCTCTCAACATCCAAGCGGTCTACATGGAAAACGAAGGAGTATCATTGAAGAATGTTAAGCCAAAATGGGGGCTCCTACCTTAGCTTTCATCCCATGTGTCAAGTGAATTATATAGTTAAATTTCATATACAATAATCATCAATCTCGATTTGTAAACTTATGAAGTATCAAGAACAATATATCCAAAACTAACCTCAAAGTGTCTAAAAAATTCTCAATTAACACACCATTATCGTATCCACTACAAAACATAACTTTTAGGAATTGATTGTTCATCTAACAATGAATATTCTAACGTAGAATTGCAGGTTAAATGCAGATTTTTGCATTCAATAATACTCTGTTGGAGTCACTCCATAAGGTACATTGACAACCCTCAATTAAAAAGTATAAACAATTGAAATGAGAAACTAATAAATGCAGTTAAGATTTCTATCATGAGCAGTTACTAACTAGTGAAGAATTAGGGACAAATATTCTAATACATAAATAAAACTAACTAGGGTGCTACTTATAAGATGAAGGGGGGCCTACCTTATCCCAGAAGTACGCCCACTAGACACCTACAAATTCATAGATTTAGAAGATGAGCATGCATAAGCTTGTCTTGTATTCCATAATAAAACAGAGTACATGTATTGAAAGGGAGTCTCGATCTTGCTCCCTCTTATTGATGCTATCAATCTCTATCTAGGCATGAATGCCTTCAACACTTTTTTAATTACATTTTAACCATAACAATAATTCTAGGCATTCAATCCCATACCAAACCTAATAAACATAACCATGGAATTACAATATTATATTCAGACAAATTAATGAGCAAACAAAATTATAGATTTGGTCATCTCGTTACAATTTCATGACCAAAGGTATGAAATCACAATATACTCACATGCTAAAGGATTTAGTTGGAGTGTTGACCACGAATAATGTTTTTTGTTGTTGGAGTTATGTGTAATTTGGACAACATGTATCCATATGTATGTGTTTCTCCACAAAACCCACATCTTTGAATCAGCTACTACAAGAACATTCTAACCATGTTAACCATCTTAACCATCGAGGTAGTTACAGGATCTTGTTCATCCTACTACAAGAACATTCTAGTAATCTCATCAACTTTAGCAATTACACATATATTATCCATTAAACAAGGAAAATGCAATACTTAGGTTATAACAATTACCTTTGTCAAGTCAAAAATGCATTTTGAAGACAAAATGGTAAAATATATATATCATCATGAGGTAATAAGATGGGTAAATGGTTAAAACAAGATCGTGTAGATTGTACCAAATATGTCAAAATAGGGACCCTACACCATGAAATTGTTCAATTCAAACATTAGAATTGACATGCCATTTGGAATGAAGGACAAGTGGTGCATCTCTTTAATTTAGATGAGATGGGCCATAAAAACATACCCTCCACCCATACTATCCATTTATACCATCAAGCTCGGTCAAGTGAGTGATTTAAAGCCTAATAGGATGGGTTTGCTTAGCAAAGATGAGATCTTGTTCGTTCTCGACATTTTGGTGGAGTTATATCGCAATCATCCTAGTAATAAATCCATTCACTTTGACATCCATCTTTTCTCCATCTCATAGTTATGGGTCTAGCATACACTTTCTAGTGGGTTTCGACTCATATTGTCTCAGAGTCAATAGGTGGTCTCCAACCGGTGTTTTACATGGCTCTGGTCCAGTTAGCTTGAATCCATCTACCATGGACATTCATTGTCACATCAATGGCTATGATCCTTCTAAAATTGCAAATCTTCATAATGTTCAAGAGAGGATTGCTTTCCAAACTAAGGATTTACGTGTAGCAATTTCCCATCAAGAAATAACAAAAATTCTTCTCAACTTGAAGTTCAATTAGTTAGGAATGATAAATTGGAAGCAACAATGTCCATCTAGGGAAATCAAATAAAAAATCTCATTGTAGACCATAACATGTAATACCAATTGATTCTGGGTCTAGCAAGGAAATCTCACTCTATGACTTCTCTTACAAAAGTCTCTAATGGGTCTATCATAACAACTATTAAGGAGTATGATATAGTGCTACAAATCTAAGGGGAGATAGAATACAAGAATTTCCATATCTGGAAATCCATGAAGATGTCGAGCAAGAAACCCACGATTGGATTTTATGTTTTACAAAATAGTATTTTGTATAGGCAAGTATGGTCGACTTTATAGTTGTAAGTTTTATAGTTTTGTGTAAAAGGTTGTAAGGAAAACTTAGTTTGAAGGTGGAATTTCTATATTTTGGGGAAATTTTGAATCATAGTCATCAAAATTTCTCTAGTTGATATGTATTATCATGTTGTACAGTGTGGTCACAACTGTCTTTGAATACAATCAATACCCATTTCAGTTTTTTTTTAAATGTTGTTGCACCAAGAAAGATACTGGTGGAAAATATAATATGCTACATTGAGCAGTGAATTAAGAACCTACCCAATAAATCAATAGAAGAGGCGAGGCAAGCATGTGATGTAGCATTAAGAAGAGAAAAATGGCACTTGTAAGGAAATATTAACAAGGTAGACTTGTTTCCTTTAAGAAAGTTGAGAAATAATAAAAACATCATAATAGTTAAAGTAGATAAGTGTAATGTCACATTTATGCTAGAATAAACAAGACTATGATATAAAAATGATGGAGCACCTCACAACTAGTGGGATTTACAGAAAACTATTCTATGATCTCATAAACAAAATTCTAAAACATGTAATAAGGTAATTAAGGAGTTGTCTCTTGAGAAGAATATACAAAATAAACTAACTCATCATAACATGATCATGCCTGGAATTTATGGATTTCCTAAAATCCACAAGGATGGTGTTCCATTAAGGACTATCATAAACACTATTGGATCACCAATGTATTACTTGGCTAAATTTCTTGCACAAAATCTTAAATACCTTGATGGGAACAAGGCTTCTTTTGTAAGGACTCAGTTCATCTCATCAATAAATTGAATAATCTAAAAATGGATGGGGAAGACATTCTTATTAGTTTTGATCTAGTTCCACTTTTTATGAAGATACTACTAAGGGAAAGTATAAGGGTCATAAGGGATATCACTAATGATGAGATGATGAATCTGGTTTAGGTGTGTTTGTTGGTCGTGGAGCTTGAATATCTTCTTGATTTATATACAGGTATGCTTAGCCCCCTTTTTCCGAGGAACTTTTTTGGGAAATTTTCCTTGTAAAATATTGTAATTATGTAGTCAATATGGACCGTTCATTATAATGTCGCAGATCTAATGGTAGAAGTTATGTTAAGGTTTTTTTCCCTAGAAGGAAACCCTTTTTTCTTAAGGGAATTGTATTGTGGCTGGGTATGTGAGTGGATATTGTATTCAGAGAGAGGAGACTGTGAGAGAAAGAAGAGGAAGTTACATTAGGTGTATTGTAGGTATTATCCTTTCATTTTCTAGATAATAATAAAGGAAGGACCTGGAAATTTCTTTGGTGGACATAGCCCACTCTGAGTGAACCACACATATCTATGTCTCTATTGTATTCTGCATTTTATATGTTTTATTTCTACATTGTTTTATTGTATTTCTCTACTATCTTGTTTTTCTAACAACTGGTATCAGAGCCAAAGGTAGCTCACAATAAAATAGGGCTCCTACTTTGAGTGGGAGCAATGGCGGAAGATGGAAAGTTTACGGTCGGGAAATTTAACGACCAAAACTATTAGCTAAGAAATATGCAAATGGACGATTATTTATGTCAGAATGATCTATTCCTACCATTGGATGGAATAACAAAGAAGACGACGAGTATGACAGACGAAGAATGGAAGGTTCTTGACATAAAGGAACCGAGAACGATATGGTTGTGCCTGGAAGTGTCGGTGTCTTTCAATATTTCAAAATAAAAAACAACGAAGGATCTGACTGAGGCATTGAATAAACTATACAAAAAACCCTCAACCTCAAATAATGTATTTCGAATTAAGCCATTATATAATATTAAGATGTCAAAAGGTGGGTCTGTTGTCGATCATTTAAATGAATTTAATACAATTACTAATCAACTAAGTTATGTAAAAGTGGACTTTTATGATGAGGTTAGGGATCTTATAATCTTGTTCTCATTTCCATAAAGTTGTAACAACTTGGTCATGGTTGTAAGTAACTGTGTTTATGGTTCAAACACTCTGAAATTTGATGATGTTGTTGGTGTTATCCTTAGTGAGGAAATGTGGTGGAAAAGCACGGGTGAGACATCAGATAATTCATTGAACGCAGAGAAAAAAGGAAGACAAAGGATAGAGGGAAGGGCTCAAGGAACCACGGGAATTATAAGAAGGGAAGATCCAAATCCAGACTACAAAAGATAGAGTGTTGGAATTGTGGGAACAAAGGACATCTAAAGAAAGATTGTAGAGCTCCAAAGAAACAAAGAGATGGATAACATGAGAAAAATCAGGAAGCAATTGTAACAAGTGATGTGTTATAAGATGATTTGATTCTTTCTTTAGATAATATTACTGAATCTTGGGTAGTATATTCAAAGGCTTCATTTCATGCCACACCCCATAGGAAATATTTTCAAGATTATGTTCAAGGTGATTTTGGATAGGTTTATTTGGGTGATGATGAACCATGTCAAATTGTTGGAATGGTTAGGGTAAAAACAAAGAAAAAGAATGGAAACCAATGGTTACTGAAAGAGGTGAGACATATACCAAATATGAGAAGAAATCTAATTTCAACAGGGCAGTTGGGAAGTGAAGGATGTGTGTGTGTGTGTGTGTGTGTGTGTATATATATACAGATAAGGCATGGAAGGTCACTAAAGGATCATTTATAATGACAAAGGGGAGAAGGTAGGTACATTGTATTTATGTACTATTAATGTTGACTCTTCTATCTCTTTAGCTTCTATAGGAGTGGATGCAAGAAAATGGTGTGCTAGAAAGGATGAACAAGACAATCATGGAACATGCAAGGAGTATGAGATTGCATGTTGGGTTTCCCTTACATCTATGGGTAGAGGTTGTAGATACTAATGTTTACTTAATAAATAGAGGAACTTCAAGATCTTTGGACGGTGGCATTCCAGAGGAGGCATGGATAAGTAAAAAGGTAAACTATTCATTTTTGAATACTTTCAATTGTGAAGCATTTGTCCATATTGATAAAGAAAATAGAATAGATCTTGAAGAAAAATCCAAGAAGTGTACATGTATTGGATACGGTGTTAGTCATTTTGGTTATTGCTTATGGGATTATGAAAATTACAAAATCATTAGGAATAGAGATGTCATATTCAATGAGAAGGTCATGTACAAAGATCAGTTGCAGGGAAAGAAATAGGAAAAAAAAAACAGAATATACATTGCTTGATGAGATCATTAAAAAAGAAATTCTAAAGGTACCAAAAAATCAAAATGTGTAACAACAAAAGTAGCATGTACCTCAAACTCATGTGAGTGTTGTTAGAATATCTACGAGGATAACTAGACCCCTTGAATGATACTCTCCTTCATTGTATTATCTATTGTTGACTAATTTCGGTGAACCAAAATGTTATGAAGAGGGAATGTAGGTAGACAATAAAAAGAAGTGGGAGAAAGGCATGAAAGAGAAAAAATATTCCTTGGTCAATGAACAGACTTGGGACTTGGTTCAGTTGCCTACAAGAAAAAGAGCATTGTAGAATAAATGGGTTTACAGGTTGAAGGAAGAATATGGAGGTAGAAATAGGTACAAGGCTAGACTTGTTGTAAAGGAGTTTGCATGAAAGAAAGGTATATATTTTTATGAATTTCTCTTGTTGTTAAAATGACTTCAATTAGGACTATTTTAAGTCTTGTGGTAGTAGAATATTTTCATCTTCAAAAATTAGATGTAAAAATAGCTTTTCTCCATGGGGATTTGGAGGAAGAGATTTGTATGCAGTAACCACGGGGGTATGAGGTCAAAGGAAAGGATAATTTGGTATGGAGGTTGAAGAAGATCTTGTATGGCCTAAAGAAAGCTCCAAGGAAGCGGTATTTGAAGTTTGACACGTTTGTGATAGAACAAGGTTATAGTAGATGAAAGGGTAAAATCATGAAGGTGGGTAACATTTTCATGAGAATGGAGGTAGAAAAATTGTTAGAACCCATTTTCCAGTAAAAAAGGCACATCTTTCTACCGAAAAGGTTTTCGGCCGAAACCTTGAACATCAAATCAAACAATGCACGAAAAACATCCTCGACTTTCGTGCAATAAAAAATGACAACTAATTTTTCTACGGAAACACAAAGTTCAACTAAAAACGCTTTCAACCGAAAAACTAATTTATATATAATAGACCTTTCGCTCCACTGTTACTTTACAAACAGTCAAAGTGAACGTTGGTGGTTGGTGAATGTTGGTGCTTGGTGACCACTAACATTGGTGGTTGGTGAACAATGGTGTTGTTGGTGAATGTTGGTGTTGTTGGAAAATCCGGGTGTAGGGTGTAGGCGTTAGGGCCAGGTAAATTTGGTGTCTATGTGTAATTTTTTATTTTTTTTATTTTTTTTTTATTTTTTTTGGTAGGACTCTGCATAGAGTGCCATATGGACTTTTTTCTAATGGACTGCACATAATTTTGTACAATACCTTCCATCCCCAACATTTTTTAATGTTAGTTTCAATTTATATATTGAATTTTTTATAATTGTCAAACATGTACATTTTTACTTTACAAACATTCGAAGTGAACACTGGTGGTTGGCGTTGTTGGAGAACGTTGGTGGTTGGTGTTGTTGGTGAACATTGATGGTTGGTTAACATTGGTGTTGTTGGAAAATCCATGCATAGGGCATAGGCATTTGGACCAGGTCAATCTGGTTTATGTTTGTAATTTTCTTTTTCTTTGTTATAGTTTTTTTTTTATTTTGGTTGGACTTTGCACAGAGTCCATATGGGCTCTGTCCATTCACACAGAGTCCATATGGAACTCTGTGTGAATGGGAAGAGTCCATATGGACTCTTCCCATTCACACAGAGTGCCTAGAGTGTTGTACAATACCTTCCATCCCCCAAAAAAATTATTTTTAGTTTCAATTTAT
>SNQJ01S0292673.1:0-10690 GCA_010110895.2 Picea sitchensis | reverse complement strand
AGGGGGACACCAACAAAGATAACATACCCTATTTGATCATGTAACAACGTTCATTCTTGAGAAATAATATTGAAGATTTGAAATGAATGGTATATATCTCATACTCCAAACTCCAACATTTTAGCCTTCAAGTGGCAACTCTTGACAATTCCAAATATGACAAAACTAATACATGCATCTTTCATGAGGCAATTGAACAAGAGGAAAAACAATAAGACGATACACAATCCCAACCTTGTTAATCTGATAATTACGATGACCATCCCAAGATGAAATCAAGTTTCTCGGGAATCCAAATGTAATATTAAAGACAAGAACTTTGCAAATTTTGTCATTTATCTACACATAGTTCATCAATGTAATATGCCACTAATTCCTAGCACTATAATTTATTTCTTTCATTTTGAAATATTCTATTATGTTTACAGTGTATGCATTCTCTCTACAAGCAAATGATCAATGTTTCTTAGCATTAAAAATCACAACTAATAGTTATGGTTATCAACATTATTTTGATTGTAAACACTATGTTTCAACATGATTACCATGATACGGTTCAACTTTAAGTTATGGGTAAACTTGTAATTTGATATCCTCACACCAAAGTCCAATTTTAAGTTATGGGTAAACTTGTAATTTGATATCCTCATACCAAAGTAACAAGGTTACCTACTCTTATATTTTTTTGTACATTCAATGTTAGAGTATTTAATTTTTTTTTTCTCACAAAAAATGTGTGCATTGTGAATAATCTTATATACATAAATAGTAAATAAAAAAGATTCATAAAATATTATTTATATTAAAATATTTATTTTTAAAATTTGTTGTGAATACATAAATAGTGAATAAAAAAAATTCATAAACTATTATTTATATTAAAATATTTATTTTAAAAATTTGTTAATGCTAGTGACACATATTTTAATTCATGTGATAGCATTTACCCTCACTTCAATGTTGATATATTATGTCTGATGATATCATAAATTATATTAATATTATGTCTTATGAGCATTCGTTATATATTTATCACATTGCAAAATATTATAATAACTACACTATGATGGATATATATTTAGTGGTGCAATGTTACATACACACAAGCATACTTTTAATATGGTCAATGGATCTAGGTCCACGTGGAATTAAAAAAATGTCATTGAAATACCATATAGGTAATTTGATAATATAAAGTGAAAAAAAACTGGTTTTACATTTTGTGAGGGTTTACATTTTGTGAATATTCATATTTAAGCCCACGTGGAATTAAAAAAAACCTTGAAATACCATATAGGTAATTTGATAGTAAAAATTAAAAAAAAATTGGTTTTATATTTTTGTTGAATATCCATATTTAGAAAAGAAAAACTATAGAACATTCTTTTTAAATTTGAAGGATACTTGAACACTAATATTTGATATTTGATAGAGATTTAAAATTTTAACAAAAGTGTGTATTTGGTAGTGTTCAAGAAAGGGTTGTATATAAAGGCAACAAGAGTGGAGGGATTATATATGATTTTAAGTGATTAAGGATGTAGAGTTTGTTTGGTGATTGGGAGTTGCTATCAATAATGAAGAATAGATCATAGCATTTTTCAAGGTACGTGCATGTTTGAAGAAACAAGTATTATTGATGTGATGATAGCACGCGATTCATTCATCATCCTTAGAGCTTTATCTATGTTGATTACACCTCAAAATATAGTATGGCTTGTCTCATACAAAGATATATGGAATCAACCAAAGACTTTGTACACTTAGAATTTTTCCTCGTAATTACTTAAAATCTCAAGATTATTGTTTCATCTCAACTCCAGTCTCTCCAACTTGAGCCTTGAGAACTAGACCAAGATTCTCATGATAGGGGGACACCAACAAAGATAACATCCCCTATTTAATTATGTAGCATAAATCATTGTTTAAAAGTAATATTGGATATTTGAAATAAATGGTATATATCTCACACTCCAAACTCCAACATTTTACCTTTCAAGTGGCAACTCATGACAATTCCAAACATGTCAAAACTAATACATGCATCCTTCACAAGGCAACGAGACAAGAGGAAAAACAACAAGACAATGTACACATTCCCAACCTTGTCAATCAAATAATTATGATTACCATTCCAAGATGAGATTGAGTTTCTCAAGAACCCAAATGCAATATTGAAGATAAGAACCTCACAATTTTTGTTATTTATCTATGCAGACTCTATTAATGTAGCATGCCACTGGTTTCTAGCACTACAATTTATTTTCTTAATTTTTCAAATATTCTATATCATTTATATTGTATGTGCTCTCTCTACAGGCAAATGATTGATGCTTCTTAGCCATAAGTGAGCCTAATGGTTAAGAACACGTGTTTCCACTTTGGAGGTCACTAGTTCAAATCCAAAGGAGGGTAGTGTACGTACACCTCCGTAAACTTTAGCAGTCAAATAATTGCGCGGAGGGGATTCCTTGTCCCACAAACAAGGAGGTTTCATAAACGATTCAATGTCTTGCTTGATCGTGACCTTAAAAAAAATATTATTATATACCTCAACATGATTATCATGATACAATTCTATTTCAAGTTAATTTAAAATCCTCATACTAAATTAAAAGGATCACCTACTCTTATATTTTTTTTATATTCAATATTAAAATAATATAATTTTATCGTTAATTTAAAATCCTCATACTAAATTAAAAAGGATCACCTACTCTTATATTTTTTTTTATATTCAATATTAAAATAATATAATTTTATCAAAACATAAATAATGAAAAAAAAAGGTTCATATGACATTATTTATATTCATATCTTTACTAATTTATACATTTGATGTGGATAACAAATCATGATGTGGTAGCATTCACCCTCACTTTCATGTTGATATCATCGATGATATCAATGTTATGTCTTATAATCATTCTTACTTTATAATTGTTATATATCTGACGCAATAACCTCTACTATGATATATATAGGGATGCAATGTTACATCACACATATCAAACCTATGCTCTATATATTAAACCGATGTGTGTAGATTTAATATGTTCAATAGCATCCGGGTCCATGTGGAGTAAAAAAAATAACATTGAAATATTATATAGTTAATTTTATAATATAATATATAGTTAATTTTATAATATAAAGTAAATAATAATGGCTTTACATTTTGGTTGAAGATTCATATCGTTTAAAAAAGTTTAGTACTTTCCGCTTAAGTTTGAAGGTTATGTGTATACTTAAATGTAAGAGATTTAAAGTTTTAACAAATTAAAAGTGTCTATGTAGCAGTATCCAACAAAGGGTTGTATATAAGGATGGCAAGAGTGGGATCATATATGATTATAAGGGATAAAGGAATATAGAGTTTACTTGGTGATTGGGATCAATAGTGAAGAAGAGGTCATGACATGTTTCAAGGTTGGTGTATGTTCAAAAAAATATGTATTAATGTTGTGATGATAGTAGATGATAGTAGATGATTCTTCTCAATTTTAGAGTTTTATTTTTGAATATTACATTTCGGAATATTGGTATGGCTTGTTTCATATAAAGATTTGTGGACTTCGCCAAAGATTTTGTACATTTATAATTTTTCCAAGTGTTAAGAACTTAAAACAAAAATGTGGATCATCTAGCCAATGTTGACGTCTACATGAAGGAAGGTCTATTAGCCACTTGTAGTGGAGTTACATTATTCAAAGCCATCCTATGACATTTCACAATTGAACTTCGAAAAGCTTCATTGGAACAAGTGTAAATGCATGCAAGTTGGAATAAGAAGGGAATTAAATCTCAAAGTCCTCGTTGTTAATTATCCACCAATGCATGGGATAATAAGGCATACAAAGATGGGATTACTTCTTGCAAATAGGTTCTAAAGGAGAGCCTCTCTACGTTGCTTATTAATCTTTGTCTCAGATCTTGCAGTAGTGTTGTGTAAAGAAACGAAGCCCGCTATTCTGAAGGGTGAGGAGAGGCCCTATATGTTTCCCTCTGGCTAGTAAAACCTACACTTGTCATGGGTCAGGGGAAATCATGGATCATTGTCAATGTGCTAGCAATTGCTACGTGCCATATGAGTTAGTGCTAGTGAGACAAGGGATGACAAGATGTGAAAGAGAGTTAGCAAGAGTACATAGTTTTGTGGTAAATGGTTATTTTAGAAGGAATAGGTGGCAAAGTTTGGAATGAAAGGTGACAAATTGAGTGTAGGGAGAGAGGCAAAAGCATGGTGGAGATGAAGGTGTCTATGCACTCACAAAGTAAAATTTTATAGAGTTGAAAATAATGCTACGAACTCTTGTATCTCAGGTTGACAGATATGTGGGGCATTTGTGTATCCCTTTGGTCATTTATGAGTCTCCTTCTCTTTTTGTTTCCATGACCACTAGAGAAATCCTCCTTCATTGTCTCTATTGGGGTTAAAGAAGAGGCTATGGATAGATTGGGATGGGCACCTTCTAACTTGCCATTTGTTGAGATTAAACCTCACCCTTTATGACATTCAATCATTGAAAATGGCTAAGGTGAAACTACCATGGAAACTTCAAAATAACAGGTAAAAATGACTCCCAAGTTTTTTTTTTTTTTTAAATTTCATATTTAAGCTTACTTATAATTTTTCATATTATTTTATTTTACTTATGTATCAGTTTGTAAGGAAATATACTTGCCATACATATAAAACTAATTTTAGAATAAACCATGCTACAACATTTTGTTAAAAAAACTTTATAGCTTTGTTTGAAGGCTTCAACTATAACTCTATACATTTTGTGTTATAAAATTATTTGATTTCGCTACAGCTTCTTTTTCTAATAAAATATAATTATTTTTTAGAAAATAGAAATAAAAATAATACAAATCTAATTGTTGTTCTTAAAGAATATAGAAATAAAAGGTTGCAAATAAATACTTTATAATTTTTTTTTATTCTTAATTAATATGCTTGTTACACTGATATTAAAACAATTTGGAATAATTTTTTTTGATTCTTATTTAATATGCTTGTTACACCGATATTAAAATAATTTGGAAAAAGGCAAAGCATCAATGTGCATTGTTGAGTGAAAAAAAGGAAAAAGGCAAAGCATCAATGTGTGATAGGGTTTAAAAGTTAGATGCCTTTTTACAAACATTGGAAAGGAAAAAGGCAAAGCATCAGAGGGTTTAGAAGTTAGATGCTTTTTACAAACATTGGAAAACAGGTTTGTGATGCATAAATTTTGTAATATTTATCTAGATAAATGAGGGATAAAAATATATGACTTAAAATTTTGAAAGTTAAAATATAAAGTATTGAATTTAGAATATTTATTTAGATATAAACTAAGGATAAAAAATATATGGTTTTATATTTTGATTAATATGAAGAATAAAAAAATATACGACTTTATATTTTTAAAATGAAGGATAAAAAAATATATGACTTTATATTATATTTTTATTGATGAGAAATAAAAAAAATATATGAAAATATATGACTTTAAATTTTGGAAATCAAAATATAAAGTATTTAACTTGAAATAGTTATTTAGATATAAATGAGGGATAAAAGTATACAAAATGAATGGCTTTAAATTTTGGAAGTGAAAATATAAAGTAATTAACTTGGAATGGTGGAATAACATGTAAGTTATTCAAATTGAGAATTGAATTATTTTACATTGCGGAATTAGACCTGCAATTAACGTCGGCTTATCTGTCAGTCGCGTCGGGTCTGCTGCTCAGTTGAAAGCTATGAAACAAGTATGTGGTAGTTTAAAACTAGAATTGGCACAATACCGTGAAGTGGCCGCCTTTGCTCAATTTGGGTCAGACCTTGATGCTGCTACTCAGGCACTATCAAATAGAGGTGCTAGGCTCACTGAAGTTATGAAACAACCGCAATATTCACCACTTCCTATCGAGAAACAAATTATATTTATTCATGCAGCTGTAAAAGGGTTTGGTGATCGAATGCCACTTGTAAAATCTTGTGGTGTTTTCAACTAAATTTTGAATTATTTGTTGTAATTTTAGGATTCATTTCTTCTTGCATAATGTTCTAAGTGTTTGTAAGTGTATATAGAATAGATGTAATTTTTCAAAAACAACAACATTATTAATGTATTTTAGAGAAAGTAAAGCAATTTCTTAATTGAGTAGTCATTATGTAACCTATGGTGTTCTCATCTCCCTTCGACTAATTCAATATATATGGAGATGCAAATGCCCGAAAACAACAACATTAATGCATTTAAGAGAAAGCAAAACAATTCCTTAATTGAGTAGTCATTATGTAACCTATGGTGTCCTCATCTTCCTTCTACCAATCCACCATATATATTCAACCTTCACTCATAGTTGAAAAATTCAACGAAGTCGTCAAGTACTCTTGAGTCAAACTTACATTGGCTTTTCTGTTGAGTCGAGTTAACTCGATCATGAATTCAACCTTTTGTGTTGATGATTCAAAATCACCAGCGATGAGTCAAACTTAGGAGTACTTATAGATTATATTTTGATTCATGAGTAAAATGAGCGTTATTCATTGTTTAACAAGTCAAAACTTGTAGGTGTGATTAAAAAGTTTTCCATTATCAAATACAAATGCTAAAGAAGAAAAGAAACTCTCATTTTGAAAATTGTTTCTTGATGATTTTTTTAAGAGTTTTTCCCATGTCCAAAATAAACTCTCTTACTTCGACCTTATCACATACTTTGTCACATTGAGTAATTAACCCTCTACACCAAAATCTTGAGGAGACACTACGAAGACAAGGTTTGAGATACCCCTAGAAGGCCACATATGCTTGACAACCTCAAGTGTGCTCCATTGAGGCAAGTAGATAAGATGGAGACAACGACAAAGGGGAGATATAACAATAGTGAGACCCAAAAACCAAGGAACACAAGTGCTTCAGGAAAAAGACATCGTAGGAGGGATTTACTNTATAACTCCTAGGCTAGTGCCAACAACCCGCAAGCTAGCGCTTGGTAGGAAACTTATGACTTTGCAAGAGCTGAGACGTCTCGATGCCCACCGAGGTGGAAACCTCTATTCGAGGGGGCGTCTACCCTTCTAGCCTTATCACAATGGACCAACATGTCCACTTGTGGGAATTGAACCCGGGTGGAGAGGATAACAAACATGCTACCCAACCACCCAAGCTAAGAACCCAAGACAAGAGGAATTTAATTGTTGACACTTAAAAGGTGTCAACAATAGGGCATATCAATGGTGATGCTAAGTTAAACAATTGATCATTGTATTTGAAGTTGAACATGTTTGGAAATGAAAGAAAATATAAAATCATGGATAATTTAATTGGTAAGGATAAACACCTTCTTGATCTATGTGGTGTTGTGAACCCTAAGTTCCCATTATTGCAACAAAACTAACTTTCATGCGAGGGTTGTTAAACTTAGCCATCATTAAGACAAGTGCTAAGATACCTCATATGGATATGGTCTCGATAATAATGCCTAATAAGTTTCACATATGTTCCGATAAAACAAGTAGACAAAACTAAGAGAATGCTAGAGGGAGGGGCAGAGGGAAGGGTGAGTAGTAGGGACATTCAAAAGACTAAGAAATGAGTATAAGAAAGAAGAAACTACAAGAGGCTTCGTTAGTTGGCAATAAAAAGTAACGATGTTGAAACATATCGATGTTAACATGATGCTCTATTAAAATATTGATCACCAATCTCAAAGTTGAACATATTTGAAAAGACGTTGTCTAAATGTTCTACCTTTTGGTATTTTTTATTGGAATTCAACGATATAAATCTGAGTGAAATTGTAATTTTCTATTGTTTAAATTGCATTTTTGGATGCATAAATGGATTCAACATCTTGAAAAACCCCTAGGACACTCGCATTATACAGACTCAACCACTCAAAGACGCAATTCCAACATTTTGTCACCAAATTTTGGACAAAATTGACAAACGAATACGACATTGTTTAGCTGTTCTACAAAATATTTTTTTTTGCTGGAATCCGACGATATCAATTTACACAAATCATTATTTTTTGTTGTTCAAAATCCATTTCTGAATGCAGAAATGAATTCAGCAGGATGAAAAGCCCTTGGAATAGATTATATAAAAATAATCACTGAAATCTACGAATCTAAAAATTTCTCACTAAATTTCAGACAAATATCCCCAAATAAAATTATCATTTCATAAAAACTTTAACCTACAACATAAAAAAATAAAACATTTAAACTCCTCCTATCTGAAAATAAACACAAAACTAAACAAAACAAAATTATCTATTTTTTTTTTAACCAAGAATCATTTTTTTTTAATAAACTCCAACTTTAACATTATTATGTGAAAGCGCACTTGAATATTGAAATCGTCATCCTGTCCAACCCATTACATAATTAAGACTCTACACCCACTCAAGTTTGAACCCAAGTTACTACCACCATATCAACCACAGTTTATAAAATAAAATAAAAAAATTAATTAAAAATATTCTATTCATATTCAAAATTGAAAGGTCTGGAGGTCGAATCCTGCATGGTAAGCACCAATGTTGTCGCCATAGCTTAATCACCAAAGGCGGCATACGGAAAGGGGAATTGTAAGGTTGACTAAAAGTAGGTGGAAAGTGCAAAGGCCAATTGTCCTATGTTAGCTCTTTTATATTCCTGGAAACGTGGGTCCTTCAAATTTTGGTATATTATAAGAAATACCCCTCCTCGAAAACCAAAAAGAATGATATTGACTAAGACCGGATTTCAAACCAGATTATCCAATCTAATTTAAAGGTTACAGGAGTTCTGGCACTCTTCGAAAGCTGTCGGCCATTCCTGAAATGCCCGCAGAGGCCGAATCCGTTACAAGGGTTTATAGGGTTCTCGACTCGTTTTTGCCTTATGCCAGAGCTGCAAGCCGGTTTTCCTCGGAGTTCTGACGCCGGCCATTTTCCGCGTGCTTTTTTTCTCTGCCGCTGGAAGGTGGCGCCGTCCGGATCGGTCAATTATCAGCGAATTAGAAAAGAATTTCAATAAGGCACGCAACTCGGTTACGGGTAAGAGTTGAAGATCGATCCATCCCTTGTTATTTCTATTTCCTGGAATGTATTGCCGTTCGCGTGTGTCTGATCCGTTCAGTCCTTTGAAACATTTAATAAACTCAAAGTGCTCCAGATTCGGTCTCGTAAGGGCTCCTGCACTGAGTTGCAGCGCGCGTTTATTTAGCTGCCGGAAGTCGGGAGTTTTGCTGTCTAAGTTCGGTTTAGGGAGTGATAATTCAGCCAGCGGTTGCCGTCCATCCGCCAATTCGATCGGTCCGGCAAAAGGAGTAAATTCGCGTTCTTTTTCTGCCATGGGGGTCGCCGATGAAGCAGGAGTCGCCAGAAGGCTATGGACAAAGTTCAAGAAAGACACCGCGCTTGCACAGTATAATTCCTTTGTTGTTGCTTTGGCGGCCGGGACGCTCAACATGACGTCTTTTCAGCAGTACATGGCGCAGGATGCTTATTTTCTCAAAGCATTTGCTCAGGCGTAAGCTTTTGGCCCCTGTAACTCTGATTTATTATTTATTGAATTTCAAATTCTGTTAATTGGCGTTTCTCCTGAAAAAATTTAGGGGTTAATATTCTCCATTTGGCTGTTTTCCGCTGTATAGATTTTACTGGAAAAATTGCCACAACTTTGCATAAATAATATAAAATCTTTGAGAATTTAGGTAATTTTGACGAATATTTATACTTCTTATTCAGAAGGTTATAATTCTTTGAAAAGTTTTTTACACTTGCAACTACAATTTGGTGCTTAAATATTTTCCTGCCGAGGTCCTGGACCCGAAATATACTGGATGCAGATGACATAGACTAGGGTCTTAACTGTTGTTTCTACAGAGCAAGATATTCAACAGATTACTCTTTTGACCATATGGCTCGTGGTTTCTTACAATTGCAACCACAATCGGTAATTAGCCATCGCCATTCCCTCTCAGGGTTTTATTCCACACGTCATGCTATGTATCTCTCAGATTGATGAATATATAATAAAGAAATACGAGAAACACAACTCTGATTGTTGATATCTCTTATTATTACCAAACCTTGGATCTGTATTCTGCGTTAAACATAAATGTTTGTCTGAGGTCCGGGACCCCAAATATACTCGATGAAGATGACATAGACTGGGTTTTAAACTTTTGTTTCCTCTACAGTGCAAGATATTCAACAGGTTACTCTTTAATCAAATGGCTTGTGATTTCTTACAATTGCAAACACAATTGGTATTTAGCCATACCGTTCGAGTTTTGTTGCACATGTCACGTGCTGTATCTTTGTGTTTTGAACCTATGATCAGCCGTTACATTTACAATTTGATGAATTTATTATAAAGAAATACAAGAAACACAACTCTGATTGTTGATTTTTCTTATTACACCAAACCTTAGATCTGCGTTGAACATGAATGTTTGTCTAAATAGATGCTTCATTGGTTGTTATATAGGTACACAATGGCAGAGGATTGCGCAGATGATGACGACGACAAAGCATCGATCCGTGAGCTACGAAAAGCCGCCGAGGAAGAGCTCAATCTGCACAATTCCTTGGCTGAGGTACGATGCCATACTATATCTTTATTATGCTTTGCTGAGTTGTGCTTTTTTCTAAGATCAAATCACCATGTGTTCTTTCTGTTAAATAAGCTTCCATCTGT
>SNQJ01S0292672.1:0-10690 GCA_010110895.2 Picea sitchensis | reverse complement strand
TATTATTTTGTGTTAAGTACCTATTAATAATTTGTATTCATTTCATTCTTCTCATAAAATTCGGATCAGTGGTATCAGAGCGGTCTTCTCCTTGTCGTCTTAATGCATGTCCCCAACGAGGAGAAAAGAAAGATGATGGGACAGGAGATCCTTTCAAACTATTGATTGAGGAAGCCCTCACTCAACAAAGGAATGAGATGATGGATAGTTTTGCGCAAATCCTCTGGCAGCTACCAACAGGTGACATATCTTCTTTGAGCAGAGGCACCACCCCCTTCAAGGTACAAATAAACTTCTCTATTCCTATATTTGAAGGTCAGATAGACACAAATGTTGTAGACAAGTGTTTGAATCTACTAGAAGGGTATTTTTCTATTCATAACTTTTCAAATAGAGAAAATATTACTTTTACGCTCCTCAAAGCCGTTCCCCATGTCAAAGATTGGTGGGAAACCTTCTGTGAGTAAAAGGAAACATAGGAACCCTCATTATTTACAGTCACGACCACTTGGGAATCCTTCAGGGATGCTATTAAGGAACAATACTACCTTGTCGAAAGTTATGACAACTTGTATACCAAATGGACTACACTGTGTCAAGAAAGAAACCAAGCAGTGCCAAATTTCACAAATATCTTCCATACCTTGTGCACCAAGATGGGTATCAAAGATTCAGAGCGACATCTGGTGCTCAAGTATTACGGTGCTTTCCATAGATACATCCATACCAAAATGGAATTTCTGGACATCTCATCCTTGGGCATGGCCTACTGATATGCCGTCAAAATCGAGCAGAAGCTCAAACAAAATATGCTACAATTTGGGCCTGGGAACCCCTCACAAAAAAATCCAGGAAAGGATGGCCCCAACCCACAAAACAAAGGACAAAGAAAATATGGATGGTGTAAGGACAGCTAGTCCAAGCCACAAGTAAAGAAGGACACCAGATAGACAAAGAAGGATATCAGGAAGTGGTGCGACTTCCATAAGAGCCCTTGGCATAACACTACTAAATGTCGCTCAAAGTAGTTGTTGGTTGCCGAAGTGAAAGCCTCTGAATTAGATGTGGGTTCTTACTCTGAGCCAGAACCAGAAAGGGGAAGATGGATCATTGATGCGGAACCCAGTGCTACCGTTTCTACCACCAAGCTCCATCCTGGTGAACCAGAAGAGCTAGAAGAAGGAGAGTGCCTCTTCCATTCATAGATGTGGGTAAAAGGCACCCTGCTACACTTCATCATTGATAGTGGTAGTGATGCAGACCCCCCTTGCCTCAGCAGGTTCTGCGTGACCTCCCGGTCTTAGGATCATTCTAAATCTTTCCCTGAGTCAGATTGACTCTTCGATTTTCCCCACAAGGAATATCTCACACACATAAGGGTGTATCCACAGGTCCTTATGCGTTATGCCTGCGTGATCAAACACAGGGCGCTAAATCTACACACCTGATCAACAAATATGATCAGGACTTTTACTGAAAAAGGAATTTTGGATTTTGCGACTTCACGAATCCCAATGTAAGTTCCTTGACCCTTTAACCTCTGAAACCTGAAATGTCAACAAAGGTTGATTCCTTCAATGCGCCGAACACACACCACTTGTTGCCCACTAATTTCATTTTTTCAGGACTTGAGCAAACAACCAACAATCGTTCCTCTTCCCTTATGATTCCCCGAATTCTGAAATTTCTCCTTTAGTGAGATCGACGGCCTTTTGATATTTTCGCCGAAACTTGACCACTTCTTTGACTTCTGCCGCATGTATCCTTTGACTGATACTTGGGACCCACTTTTTGGCATTTCTCTCTTCATGATTTCAAGAGTTGTGTTGACCATGCAACTCTACCTCTTGAGTCCTGAAACCCCAAAACCCGATTGGGGCCCAACGTCTATTGTCCCTCAACCTTTCAAGAATTTTTCCTTTCACTCTTCGGGATTTCGCGACTTGCGAAAGTCCACAGCAGAGAGTTTCCTTACATTTCGAAACTCTGATTCCCAAATTCCTGAAGCCTCACCTCCCACGTGATCTACAACTGAGATCTTCCTCGATCTGATGGCTCTAGATCTTTTTGGATTTCGCAAACTGGGAG
The DNA here is from genome assembly GCA_010110895.2 of Picea sitchensis. NCBI lineage: Eukaryota > Viridiplantae > Streptophyta > Pinopsida > Pinales > Pinaceae > Picea > Picea sitchensis. The sequence continues at coordinate 8,602 of SNQJ01S0292672.1, read as the reverse complement.
TTTGAAACTCTTGATTCAAAAATCATAGGCTCCTCTACTTTTCGAACCCCAAAATGCCAAAATGCCGAAATTCCACTCCAAAGGGGAGTCAACAACTCCTGTTGCTTCTCATCCAATGTTCGCTACTCCTTCTGATCTCCTGAATGATAAAATACACTCAACCTTAACCTTCTCACAGATCTATGAGATCCAACGGTCCACAGGATTTCGCGAGTTCTCCACAGAGAATTCTGACCGTCCGCCTCTGCTTCTCAAGGACTTCTGGCCAATGACTTGGCACCCTCCTTCTGCTGTCTGGACGTAACTTCGACGGTCCAGATCCAACCTTCTATCACTGATCCAACAGNCTCCCTCCTGAGCTTTCTCACCTCCTTCCGGACTTGGAATACTTTCAAGTTTTCGAAGGCCTCGACCTTTGCTCCCTCTGCGAGATCAATTCCTTTGGATATCGCCTGCATTCTAGGAATGCTATCCCTCCTGATCTTTGTCGATTGTGAAACCTCAAAGGGTTTCTCAACCTTCTTCTTACTTTGTTTTTACTCAGTGCGCTAAGTCACTATCCTTCCTAAGCTTTGTTTACCCGAGCCTCTAGGGGACTCGCCCTTCTGTGTCCTCAAAGGGAAATTTGGTGTCCTCCTGACGACCTTCTACTCAATCCCTCCTTGCTGATATTAATAGAGTATTCAGTAACTCTATGAGTGTCTCTCCTTGACACTTATCTTTCCAACATAACTCGAAAAGAGTCCTTCTGTGCACTCTATGCAGCTACTCAATGCCCTCCTGGAAGATCTTCCACATAATCCTCAGTGATTATGTTTTCTCTCTGAACTCAAAATAGAATTCTTTTGTGCACTCTATGCACTTTCTCAATTCCCTCTTGGCAGAGATTCAAAGAACTTCAGATGTTCTGTCTTCCCTGAACTCGAAACAAAGTTCCTCCTGTGCACTCCTTGCACTCGCTCGATGCCCTCCTAGCAGAGCTCTACAGAACCTCAGACATTCTGTCTTCCCTCTGTGCCCTCCTCTGCACAGTTCAACCTCCAAGGTGTTCAAAAACCTTGAGGCTCCTCCCTGAGTCAGTGACTTCATTTGGTGTGTCCTTTTATCACGTCTTTATCTAAACTCTGCAGAATTCAGAAGTGCACCCCTTGCACTAGCTTGTAGAACCCACAATATTCTGTCATGCAACCTCTTGCATGAAGCCTCAGAGAACCCAAGCCTAAAATCAAAGAACTCATAGATAGGAAAAACTATCTATCTCCTACAGATGGAGCTTAACATACATATATAGCATGAATGAACACACAACATTCATAAAAGACACATAAACAGATAGAAAACACATATGCAGGAAAAACTATTTTGTATTAACATTAATGTCTAATTACAATGTGTTCGAGCTCGGACTGCAATAGTGTCTCAACTCCCTCTCTTTTTCCTATTCTTTTTGTTCTACTCTCCCTAACTAAATATAGATTCAAAGAAAATATTTTTACAAAGAGGGGCTCCTCGAGCTCTTCCCTCCATCTCACCAAATGTCATTAATTTACATTCAATTACATTGAATGGCTGTCTAGTCCGAATCGGATCTATGTCTTAGCCTTACAACCATTTAAGGTAATTTTCAAATTTTGAAAAATGAGAGGGTTGGGTCTCTCTCCTTCCATTGAATGCACACTTTGATGTGTTGGCTGGATGGCATGTAGCTGGCTTGGAGTGATGCTCCTGCATCAGGTAGCCAGAAGAACCTCATCTCAATAGAGGTCGTCAAGCGGTTGGCCCTGTTGACAACACCGTACCCAAAACCCTACACCACTGGATGGCTCTACCAAGGAAAAGATCTCCGCATCAAGAAAAAGTGATGAGTGTCGTATGACATCAAGCCCTTCAAAGATGAGGTATTGTGTGATGTTACACCTCTGGAAGTTTGTGATGTTCTTTTGGGACAACCTTATTTATGGAAATTCCATGTTGTATATGAGTCTAGGCCTTGTAGTGTTATTATTACTTTGAACAAGAAATTGTACAGGATACCTGAGGCAGTCCCATCTAGTGTTATTTCCTTGATCTCTGCTAAGAAATGTAGGAAGGTCATCTCTCAAATGGGGAAGTTTGTATTCTTCGTGATTCACTCTCAGAATAAGAGAAAGATCACAACCATATCCAGGGTCTTTGCAACCGACCTCTCCACACAGCAGAAGCAAGTAGATAAGGTCATGGAAGAATACTCAGATATATTCTCCTCACCTACCAGGGTACCTCTGCACTGCCAGGTCAAGAACCCCATCGATGTGACCCCCGATGCACCTTTTCCCAATGGGCTAGTCTATTGTTGCTCTCTTTTAGAGAATGAGGATATCAAGTGATAGATCCAGGAATGTCTCCACAAGGGGCACATCCATTCCATCTCATCACCTTGTGGGAGCCCAATCATGCTGGTACAGAAGAAAGATGGAACCTGGCGACTCTGCATTGATTACCGGGCTCTAAATAAAATCACAGTCAGAAACTGATACCCGATTTCCCGAATCGATGACCTCCTTGATCAACTGACGGGGGCCAAATAATTTAGTAAGATTGATCTGAAGTCTGGCTACTACCAGGTCCCGATAGAACAGATAGATGTATGGAAGACCACCTTCAAGTCAAAGGAAGGCATTTTTGAATGGTTTTTCATGCCCTTTGATTTGATAAATGTACTAGCCACTTTCATGAGGTTGATGGATGATATCCTATGACCATTCACTAATAATTTTGTAGTGGTGCATCTGGATGACATTCTCATTTACAACAAGACTTGTGTCGAACACTTGCAGCATATTCAACAGGTTCTGCACACCCTGCGACAACACAAGATATATGCCAACTTGGAAAAATGATCCTTCGACATGGATAGGGTCCATTACCTGGGCTACATCGTTGATTAGCATGGCATACATGTGGATCCAACCAAGATCCAAGTCATCTGTGACTGGCCAGCCCCAACCACACTTACTGAGCTTTGAAGCTTCTTAGGCCTTGACAATTTCTACTACAGGTTCGTTTTGGGATTCTCCCATATTTCATGGGCCCTCAGCCAAATAACCAGGGGTGGTGGTAAGGAGAAATTTGTGTGGGGCCAGTCCCAACAACAAGCATTCGATGATTTGAAACAGTGCTTGTGCTCAACCCCAATACTTTCACTCCCATACCTGGAAAAACCCTTTGAGATTGAGACAGATGCTTCAGACTATGTCGTGGGCACCGTTCTCATTCAACATAGCCACCCCGTGGCCTATCATAGTGAGACACTATCAAATGTTTTCCATAAGTACCCTACTTATGACAAAGAAATGTACTCCATTGTGCAAGCCTGCCACCAGTGGAGACACTACATTCTTGAGAAGGAGACAATCATCCACACTAATCATAAGCCACTGCAGTTGATTCAGACACAAGGAAAATTGTAGAATGATTGCCATCAAAAGTGGTCCACATACTTGTAGCAATTCCACCTCAACATCAAGTATAAAAAAGGAAGCACCAATAATTTCCTTGATTGCCTCAACATACCGCCAGTCATGAAACTCACCACGGTGCTGGAATATTGTGGCCATAAGACCTCTGGATGGCCCCAACTCTATGAGACAGACCCAGACTTCACTACCACCTACCAAATGTTGGGGGGAAATGCAGTTGTCGATAATTTCCATCTTTAGGATGGGTTGTTGTGTCGTCTGGGCCATATATTTGTTCCATCAAGCGAGCAAGCGAAGTTGATCTGGGAAGCCCACTACAGTCGGGTGGTAGGACACTCCAGCATCGAAAAGACAATGGCGATACTACATAAACATTTCTACTGGTCGAAACTTCGACAGGAGGTCGGCAAGTATATCAGGTCCTGCACTGCCTATGCAATTGTCCAACTGACCGCTAAGAAAAAGGGCCTATACACCCCTCTTCCTACTCCTGACAGGCCATGGGAATCCATCTCAATGGACTACATGTCGAGCCTCCCATCCACCTAGTGAGGAAACGACTGTGCTTTTGTGGTTGTTGATCGCTTTTCTAAGATGGAAATTTTGGTTGCCTGCAAGAAGAACATCACAGCAGAGGCCACTGCCAAGCTCTTCTTTGAACGAGTCTAGGTACATTTTGGAATCCCACAAACCATTGTCTTAGATCAGGATAGTTGATTTATCAACACATTCTGGTCGAGCCTCTGGTCACTGATGGACACCAAGATCACCAAATCCACGACCTTCCACCCTCAGACAGATGGCCAAATCAAGGTCGTAAATTGAATGATTGTGAATATCCTTCGCATGTATAATTCACAACACCCTTTCACATGGGATGAGAGCCTTCCCTATGTCCAACATAGCTACAATCGAGCCCTGCATAGATCAACCGACCATAGCCCCTTTTAGGTGGGGTTGGGATTCCAACCATTGGGTCCCATAGATGTTGCACTTCCCCTTGCGTTCACCTCGACCGACTCATCTCCTTCTCCAAATGAAGCTAAAAAAGCCACCTAGTTCATTGAGTGGATCCAACACATCTACCAACAGGTTCAGGATATCCTATAAAAGTCCAATGACAAGTACAAACAATGCCATGATCAACATCGAGTGCCACACAAGTTTCAGGTGGGAGAAAAAGAACGCCTTACAGGACCCCATCAGAAGCTTCTCCCATTTCGTTATGGGTCGTACACCATCACCAAGGTCATGGGGGATAATTCCTTTTAGCTCAACATTCTTCCTTTCCTTGGCTTGCACCCAGTGTTCAACATGGATCTCCTTCGCCCTTATTTCCCACCATTATTGGACACCTCAGAAGTAGAAGAACAACTGAAACCAATAGATCTCAACCCCAACTGCATACAAAAGGAATCCAATGATCAGATAGTGGACACACAAATCAAGGGCATGTGACAACAAAGGATTCATCTTTATCGATTCATCAAAGAAGGCAGCTCCTGGACCAAGGCAAGTGGCTCACCTAGGGCCAAATTCAGCAGAAATTTCCTCATTTGATGGGGGACCTCAACGCAATGGAGACCATTGCTTCATAAGGATGGAGGATTTATCCAGGTGGATATCGGTGGCCACCCAACTTTTCCAACTGGCTCAAAACAGTTTTCTGGCAATTTTGGCAATTTACTATTTTTAGCAGTTTTAACTTCTGGGGCCATTTTGAGGGCCTAAATGAAGGTTTTTTGGGATAAATATTCTCAATGATAGAAGAAGGCATGATTGAGCCCCCAGAATGAATCTCCTCAAAAATACCTTTTCAATGGGTTATCATACGCCTAAAATGGATATCGTATGCAAAAGTTATGACCCCGGGAAGTTAATGTACTAACTTACCCAAACGGGGCCCACATGACTTTTGGTGCTTCATCTCTTAGGGTTAGGTTTTTGGATGTCTGGGGTTTTTTGCATTCCTTTTTATTGTAAAAAGGCCTTCAAATCCTCATTGTAATCATCTTCTTGTGAATGAGCGCAACCATCACATCTCTTCTCAGAGATAAGCCTCCACCATTCCAACAAGCTTGTTTCCGCTGCATTTTACAGTTTTAGCTTATTTCCTTATTGAATAGAAAACCCGTTTTACTGTATCTTTATTTTTTTGTGTTAAGTACATGTTAATAATCTGTATTCATTTCATTATGCTAATAAAATTTGGATCAATTTAGTAAATTATTATTTACCTGGTGTAAGGTTTGGCAGAGACTGATTCAGATGTGAATCATCGATAGTGTTTTTGTGTTGAACTGCAGAAAATCTTTCCTGTGGCCATATTGAATTTGAAAATTAGTAAGTTTCATTTTTTTTTGGCTGCAATTTTTCGTATTAATGGTAAATCCGAAATACTAAGACATGGGATGCCATCAATCAATAAATCTTACTTGCATAAAATCTTAAAGGTTGATTGTGGTAAGAAAACTTTATGTCTCACTATCCTCATTTTCTAGAAGAGAATTTGGGGTTATTTCATTGGTCTATTCTTTTAATTTTCATCATTGCTTGAGAGATAGATAACTATTACCGAAATTCTGTATTTTTTCTCATATGGAATCCTTAAAGATGGGGGTTTCCAATCTGTTGATGGTTCTTTCTCCCAGTTGTTCTTCTTCCTTTCAAAGTTGTGAAATGTGGGAATCAAGACAAAATAAGCATCAATCCTATTTCTTTGCAGTATTACAATCTGGCATAGATAATATTTTATGTCACTCTTTCTTCAACAAGGTATTGTACAAAGCCTCAACCTTTTATCAATAGATCAAAGAAAGCAATTTTTTTTCTAATGACTACTTTTTCAATTGGTGTGGCAGCGTTTGGATAATAAAGAAGAGTCAAAATGTTTTCTGGGGAAGACATTCGTATTCCTATTGGTGTGGCAACATTTGGGCAACACATGAGAGTCAAAAACGTTATTTTTAACATATATTCTAAAGTCATATGCATGGCATTGTTTGGGCAACAATGGCAATGCAAAAACGTTTTTTTTTAATTAATGCAAAACTTAGTGCATGCTATCCACCATTTTGTCTAAAACAAAATAGTGAAGTTTTTGGGAGATGGCGATATATAATCGAAATTTCCCCCTTGCAGTGAACAATTGCAAGAAGAAGAGCACCTTGGGGAGATCCCAGAAGTAGATTGGAAGTAATTTCAGTCCATCAGTATCTTTGGATAGCCATAACATAAGAAGGTTTAAAAATTTGGGTCCATTGAACTGGTTGATTATGAAGATGAAGCATACATGCATGCTCAGGGGAGCGAGACCTACATTGGACATAGAGAAGAAGAAATCTATAAGGATGCCTCAATGTCTCAGATTTGTAGTGTGAGGAAATGGTATGGCCCCAAGATTGTAGAAAAAGAAGAAGAGAGCCAGGCTGCGAAGGTTGTCACGTACAAATAAGGATGAAGAGCCTCTGAAGAAACTTATTTTCCTTGGAATGGTGGGATAAATGAGTATTGATATTGAAAATTATTGGTGTCAGCAATATCAATTTTTTTGAGGTTTGATGAAGGCATTAAACCAGATGAAGATGCAAGAAATATTGTCATTTTTTGGGGGCCAAATGGTAGATTGAAGGCCATCACTTCTCACTTTGGGAATATCTCATTACCTACTAGCATTTGACATGCCTGATGAAAACATGCAATACTAAGAATGGCTCTGTATTGATTCTAGGTCTGTGAAAGCGAGAAGATATAGAAATGTATTCTCTTTCAGGAAAAATGAGTTCAAAAGCTTGCCTGTGTATGATAATGAAGTATACTCCAAGAATGATTAATGGCTATTGGAAACTCTGTTGCTTGTTGGGAGTTATTAGCTGTGAAACTGTGATAAGTATCTAAAGCAAAGTTTAGAATATGTTTCAGGTCCATTCTACAATCTTGAAATTTTGGATGTAAATTGAAGCCTTCTATGATCATACCATGATAGTAATAATAACCATAGTATCAGGCACATTGGTCCACTATGTAGTTTTGGGGTTCCATATCCCAAGAAAATGTCATGCAACCATGCTAGAGCAGTAATTTAAGATTGTAATGATTTATAGGTTTAAACAAGGTTTAGTCAATCTTCCTTTAGCCGATAATGAGACAGTGGAACATATTTTTCCATGCTTGATCCATGGAGAACAAGCAGCTATGGAAGTCCTTGGTGAGAATTTCAATCCCTATTTAAAGGATTGGATTGAATTTGATAAGTTACAAAAGAAACGCCAAGAAAATATAAAATATGAAAGTTTAGCTAAAAATCATTGAATGAAGGCTCTCAGTCCAGAATTTTTCAGGGTTTCAGAATCAACCATGATAAATTCATATGGTAAGAGGCTAAAATATATCATTGAATAAGGCATTGCGTGAATGGCATGTGGACTCCATCCTTGTGTCATACTTTTTTGGTGTTGAAAGAGATACTTTAAAATGAGAATTCATTGGAATGATTATTACTTTGACCAGCTCATTGGAATGGCTATAACAAAAAGGCTAAAGGGAGGTAGTTGGCAAGGTACCGATTACCCATTATTTTGAATAGAGGCACTACTAGTGAATTTATTCACTACCCCTTGTGATTTTTATGATCCTTGGATAGTTGGGGCACTTATTTGGTTTCATGGATTATGATGAGCTAGAGGGTTTTAAGACATGTTGATGGAACATATGATGTTTTCTGGTTCCTCTTGAACATTTGGCTTCATCCTGATTTTTGGGCATCTTTATAGTTCCCAAGGAAATTCACATTTCATAAGGAATTATCATGTATCCCAAGGTTGGTCAAAATATTTCCCAAGGCAATTCACATTTCATAAGGCATTATCATGTATCCCAAGGCTGGTCAAAATAGTTTAGAGTTGTTCTTCATGTGCCAATATTTCTCATGCTATGTCATGTCCTATAATTTGAATCACTCATTTAGAGGCTTGTGTCAAACAACTTCATGGGACATCCACTTTGGAGGTTGCATTGTGGAACTATTTGTCACATGTGGACTTATCTAATTCTCCCATGACTTGAGGAGAAAGTTGGCATTATTTGAGGAGGGTTGTTGCACCTTGAACACCTCATCCATGACACTTTTGGAGCTGATTTGAAGG
>SNQJ01S0292670.1:0-10690 GCA_010110895.2 Picea sitchensis | reverse complement strand
GTTGATGACTAGATTGTTTTTCTACAAGGGCCTTGTAGGCCAATAACTTGTCAAGAACTTCACTCTTAAGTTTTAAGAAGTAAACCCAAGTGCATTTGGAAAAGTTGTCAATGAAAGTTAAGAAATAATTGCACCCAAAAAAAGAAGGAGAAGAAAGTGAACGACACAAGTCACTCTAAACAAGTTGCAAACGGTACAAGGTTTTCCAAGAGGCATGTTTGTCAAAACTGTCTCGACGACGTTTGTCAAGAAAACAAATAGCGCAAATACCATATTTGCATGAAACAAGAGGAATACCAATCACCATTGCAATGAGTTATAGTTTAGATGACCAAACCACTCATGATAAAGTTTTCTCAAGTCATCACTATGAGCAACAAAAACTAATGGAAAACATGATGACCAAAAGTTGTCAAACTTGCACAACATGGTAATATCATCAATAATTCTAGTTGTGAGAACATCTCTAGAATCTTTGGGATCCTTGATTACAACTTGGTAAGGTGAAAACTCTATGGTTTTACCTTCACCTGAATGAGTGATTTGATATACTAATAGAAGGTTGTAGGAAATAATTGGAACACATAATACACCATTAAAATGACAATTATATACCTGAACTATTATAAACCCTACAACACTAAGAGATATATCATAACCGACAAATATTTTCTTGGTATTACATTCATTCAAAGAAAAAGATATGGCTTTATCCTTATCCTTATGATAATATTCTCCATAATCAATAATCCACTCATTAGAAGAAGAAATGGAAGTTACATTCAATGAGAAACCAAAAGAAAAAAGTGCATGACCATGAGAAGAGGAGGAAGAAGGAGAATATGTATTGATGTTGTTCTAATTTGATCCAAAAAGGATCCAGAGAAGGCTAAGAATAACTCAGAAGTCACAGAGGAAACTTAGAATTCTTAGAATGGCTCTAGCAAACAAAGAAACAAAAAAAACTCAAGGTTCTGTTGATGTGCGAAATTGACCGCTCGTCAACTGGAGGGGTGGATCCGGTCCGGGGTTGTCTAAATAACCCAAGACGTTTGGATTAATCGACTCTTATGGGTTTAGTGGCTCCGTTAGCCAATCTAAGTCCTAGGAAAGTGAAAGAAAAACTAAACTAAAGAAACTAATCTAAGTGAAAAACAACTACTACGAACTATATACAAATCGAAAACTATATATACAATTTACTAACTAATATTATAAAACAATAATTCTACTTATTAAATGTTCAGTTATCAATATAATTAAATCTTGATTATATATACAACATTTACCAAATACAAATTTTGATCGAAATCTGCAAAATCATCTGGGAATTTTCTTATGACAACGAAGCTATTAATTTTTATTTTTATAATTTTTATGAAAAATAAATAAAATGACAACTATCTAAGCTAAGCAATAAAATAACAATCCTAACTATAAATATGAACTATAGAGATGAACAGTGAGATGTGTTCATATTACAAGAAATTTATATATTAACTAAACTAATTGAATAACACTAACAGACTGACCTATAGTAGCGCTTCCTATTTGTCCTGTGCACAATACTCGATTTAGTTGTTTGGTGGGGGAAACCCGCACCAGATTTTCCAAACGCTTCTCGTAAACAGGAAGCAGCGACACTCTTGAATACAAATGATGGAACAAACAAGACATATAGCAACAACAATTTTATATTTTACAAATAATCACATCAAGATAGATCCTTCTGCAAAAATATATACATAACTGCTCATTCAACAAAGAAGGTTAACCTTCTGTTCATAAAATTAAAACTGGGTAATTGCTCCAAATAAAATGAGATACATCAAATATGGACAATACTTAAAACATATCGCATCAACCTGTAACAAATCTTGATATCTAAAGTAGTCAATAATTTGATTACAAATTGAAATGCACAAAAACTTGAACAAAAGTAAGATAAATTGAAGCTAAAGCCGTACAAAAAATCCACTTTCATTCGAGTCTGTAAAATCATCAGTCCATAGTCTCTTTTCTCCCAACAGTGATGGATTGTTTACAAAAAATAATAATTATATAAGGGTCACATGATTAAACCTTCCTTGTGGAAATTATCAAAACTGTTTGCACAAAATATGGGAACAATCTCCCAGATTCCTATTTCTGCCTAAGACTAAGAACCTAATCCCAAAACTGTGTAACAAAAAGCATGTTCTAAAATGAAATTATCAATCCAACTCCCATTGAAATTCGTGTGTACCTATAGATGCACAAAAATAAACAATTTTAGATTGTGTTTAATTGTAAAATCAACAGAAATTCAAATTTTATGACTAGGTACAGAATCTCACGATTTTGTAGCTAGTTATTATTTGCAAACATAATCACATAGAATCAATTCAATCAATACAGAAATGTATTAGATTTATCAAACAACTCATTTATACTAATTCAAAGACAACACAATCGTTTATGCTAATTCAAAACAAACATAATCGTTTATGCTAATTCAAAACAAATAGAATCGTTCTAAAATCATTGTTGAAATATCATACCTTGGCTTTAGGGATACGATTCCATCAGGCTATTTTTGAATTAACAATGGCAGTGGCTGTCTCTAAATTTTTGAACACGATAGAGCCTGTGGTCTTTTGCCTCTTATCATAATCTTGCAATTTGTCATTTTCCATGGTTAACACAGTCACCCGGTCCTCCAAGGAGTTGATTTGGGATTGCAATAGAGGGACATCTGTATAGTATCGTTCAAGCCAAGAGTTGCATTCAGTGTAGTGTGGTTGATCAGGCCGATTCACTACAGGTGAGGGATCTTTTAAATTACCAGGGGTTCCACTGTCAAACTTGATCCCGGGGAAGTTGGGGTCATCTTTAAGGCACAGCGGGAGATTGGATACGTAGTCATAGGGTTCAACAGAATAGAGGCCGTGTGAGTATGGGTACTCCTCGGTCAAAAATCGCTCAATCTTAGAATCCGAATCTTCACTCAAAATAATTGGCTTCTGGTCTGTAGTTTGTTTGGTTTTATTACGAGCACACCTAGATACCTAGTGCACAACCTTCTTACCCTTTCTATTGACATTGGTATTACCCTTGCCCTTTTTTTTTGCAGGCCTCTTAACAGGCTTAGCATTGTCTTTCGATCATGGGTCAGGCAGGGTGTCGGGTAGGTCGAGGGTTCAACAGTGGGTAAGAGTGTAGGAGGGGGCCCGACAGGCCCGACAAGGGTTTCGATGACCACCGTCTTGTCCACTTGACCAAATTCAGGAGTGGCAAAGCCATTCCTCAACAAGAAAGCTTCCCAACAGTCTCCACTCAACCTCAAATGATGGACTATGATAATTTTTATCAAACAGTGGTAGAAGAGGCTGGAGTCGGCCTTCTCCCTCTTAAATCATTTGGGCATTTTATACAAGTTGCGAAGGAGGAAATGAGGCATATTCAAAGGAAAATCTATGAAACTCATAAGCAGCCATAGGTGGTATAGGAACACTAAACCATATCTACCTTTGCATGTAACGAATTGCTTAATAATGGCCAACAAATCATTCCATCGAGATTTAATGGCTGTAACCGGCATACCTTTGTCACAACTGATAATTTTCCTTGAGGTAAATAGGAGCGACCATGGCACTTCATCCACCTTCGAATTCTTAAACCATTTATGCCCCTTAGCTGGCAAACCAATGGCTGAGCTGAGGAATTCCTTGTTCAATTCGAGTTGGATGTCCCCAACTTGGTCCTCTCGAGTGTTATCAAATAACAACAATGTTTGGACGTCGTTAGGTTCTATGCACACTACAGGAGCCATAGCATAGAGCCAATAGGGTAACCGGTGAGGGGGTTTGACAGGGTAGACACAAAACTAATTTCCCGCAGGCTTTCCCAAAACAAGAAGAGGCAGCCCGAGGTGCAAGGTAGACATTAATGCTTATGCGTGCAAGGGTGATGGAGTGGATTGAAACCATGCAAAACTATCATGTTGGCATGTACAATTGACGGTGCCTTAGTAATAGTTTCATTCAAATCACAATCCAAATCATTGTAAACCAAAAATCAAATGGATTACCATTGAAAAACATGACAAGTCGATCTGAATGTTCGAACAAACAATAGCATTTGTATGATTTAAAACAAAACAACATGTCGAATATTGCACCAAAGATTTAATCACAAAGTTAATGCGTTCTATGAAACCATTGCACCAAGGATTTAATCACAAAGTTAATGCGTTCTATAAAATCATTGCACCAAGGATTTAATCAAAGACACCAAAAATCATTGCATCACGAACTTATAAATTGAAACCATATTAACAAAAATGTAAAGTGAATAAGGTTTGGTGTTTTGACAAATGTATGACCTTTAGAGGTGAAAAATTTTACGACCACATGAAAAAAAAGATTCATAATAATCCAATCATGACTTCCAACTCAAGGTTTTCACGCTTGCAGTCATGAAAATGAAAACGAAAGGCAGGTGTACGAAAGTGAAAGATAATAGTGTCATTTTATTTGAAGAATTGCGACGAGTATTGAGGGTTCAAAACCCTTGCGTGGGCAGCTTGTAAGGAAAGATAAAATTGCAAAATGGCTACCAACAATGGCGACACACTGGTAGAAGCAGTTATCTCTGCCAAGAAAACAAATCCAGATTAGGATAATGAGAATAATTTTGACTCAAAAATAACCATAAAATTGTTTAAACATCATCATTAATCATACAAAAATTCTAGCTATGTTTAAAAGATGAAAACTAATAACAGTCTTAATAAAAGCTAGTCATGATATTAAAGATAAAATCTCCAACACTATTGACAGAGCCACTGCTACCAGCAGGCATCCATAGCATCGACAGGGTTTCCATTTAACCCACTCTGATATCTGTATCCTGCCAAGAAGTTCCAGATCAGAATAAAGGATGTTTTAATGGTAAGGAAATTTCATATTTGTGAATTTTCATATACCCGACATTGCTTCGCTGCCAGCGGGCCTGTTCAGTACCCCGACGAAGTTGTCTTGGCACCATGCATGCATTTACCCACTGTGAGCAGACCTGTTTAGTATCCCGGTGGGTTTACAAGCACTTCCCACAACTCTTTAATAATTTGTTTGGTTTTTAAAGATAAATAATTGAGCGGGGTGATGCTGAAAATTATGATATTTTGGACATATTTTTACAGACCTTTAGAGAATTTTTTTTTTAACTGTCCTTCATTAAGATTCAAAGATGGTTTGTTTACAAAACCGACCTTTGAAGGCAGGGAGACATCTTCTGAGTTGTTCCCTTAAGGAACAGGGACAGCGTAAGAAGAAAATGGATGATCATGATAGGCTTCAATTACAGATTGAAATCAATAAACTTCTTACAAACAACATGATTTCCTTATCATGGCTGTAAATTTCAAAAGCATATCACAATTGATGTTTAGACAACTTTTCAGCAGTCATTTCAAAGAAAAAAATTTATGTTTTCTTTGTCTGAACAGTTCATAATGCAGGTATGTGTATTTCAAAAGAAAAAACTGATAAGCGTAGGGAGAAATCAAAACCAAAACAGCAAAAGAAAAGAAAACAAAAGAAAAATATTTAGACAGTATACATAGGGTTGTCATCAAGCGAAATACCTTTTTAGAGCTTGGCCATCCACCAGATAGGTGTCTGGATGTCCCTCTAGATTATGTAATCAGAAAGAGCTGGGACCCAATTTCTCAGCAATTAAAAACGGTCCTAGCCATAAGTTTTGAAACTTCGTGTGTTCTCCCTTTCGCTCATATGGTTTGTCCCATTTCAAGACAAGGTCACCTACTTCGAAGTTCCTGTCAGAGGCAGAGTTGGAATCAAACCAGCTTTTGACCACTAGTTGATGCTGATCTAACTTACGTTTTGCTTGAGCCCTTACCTCTTCTAGTTTTATTAAAGCGTTAATTTGATTCTCCAAAGGGGGGCAGTCTTCTTCTTGTATTTTCTGTGATAGATGTAGTGAGGGAAGAAGAATATGTGGTGTCATAATTGCTTCTCTGCCATAGACGATAAATAAGGGAGAGTTACCCACAACAGTTTTTGGTGTTACTCTATCAACCCAGATTGCGTTTAATAGTGCATTATGCCAATTTTTGTGATTTTCAGATACCGTTCTCTTGATGATTTTAATCAGATTCTTATTAGTTGATTCTGCCAATCCATTACCTTGAGGGTAGTAGCTGGAAGAATATTTCAATTTAATTAATTTTTCTAGAGCGAACTCACTCATCTCAAGAGACGAAAAATAAGAAGCGTTATCAAATACTAAATAGTCAGGTATACCGAAACGAGTAATAATATTCGAACTTAAAAAGGCAATTACTTGACTAGTATTTACGACTCTTAAGGGGGCATCTTTAGACCACCTGGTGAAGTAATCTGTGGCTACTATGATAAACTTATTTTGCTGTGAGGATGGCATATTGATTGGACCTATAATATCAAGACCCCACTACTGAAACAGGCTGCAAAGGAAAGGCTGGTTTCTGTATCCGCCCGGATGCTTTTTGACAAATAATACACTTGCGACACAGGGCATGAGCATCTCTAAAATGTGTAGGCTAGTAATAAACTTCTCTTAAAACTTTATGGGCGGTGGTATCCCCACCAAAATTCCCACCAGCTTCTCCTGCGTGCAATTCTAGTAAGACCTTTTCTGCTTCATCTTTCTCAAGACAACGCATTAGTACTCCATCAAAATTTTGACGAAACATAATACCATTAATCAACTGAAAGGAGGAATATTTTAATCTTAACGCTCTTATTTTAGTGGGATATAGGTGACGAGGGGCTGATCCATGTTCAAGATAGAATTTTATATCGTCATACTAGGGACTGACAGAGTTCTATGCATAACAGATTGAATTTTGATTGTGCTGTCCTGGGTTTGACATATCATTTTCTTCTTGTTGTCCTGCCACTGAGTCAGCGAATAACTTGCATAGCCCTTTGCATCTCACTATTTGCGCTGGGGTGATTTCTATGTCATACTCTTGTAAGGAGGTAACCCAGTTCGCCCTCTTTTCGCCTAGCTCTTTCTACACTAAGAGATTTTCGACGGTTGGGTAAGGGACAATAATTTTCGTCCTAGATTTCAAAAGATAAGATTGGAAGTTCTTGACTGCTTTAAAAACATCATAGTCTTGCTGATATACCATGGGGTAATTAAGTTCTGTGCCTTTGAAAACAGAGCTCATAAAGGCAATTGGGACTTCATTATTTTCAGCGTTCTTTTGAGTTAGGACAACAGCGTAGGAGCGGTCATAAGCAAATGTGTAGAGTGTGAAGTCTTGCGAAAAGTTGGGGCTCATGAGAGAAGGAGAATCTATTATGGTATTTTTTATTGAATCAAAAGGTTGGTTTTCTAAGGGTCCCCAATGATATTGTGCGTCCTTCTTAATTAAATTCTGTAAAGGTCTCACCATTTCTGAAAAACTGGGGACAGATCTCCTGACAAATTTTATCTAGCCTAAGAAAGACTGCATAGACTTTTTGGATGAGGGAGGGAGGAATTTCGAGATGAATTGAGTCCTTTCAAGGTCGATAATCATCCCTTTGCTTGCCACAATAAATCCTAAGATCTTACCTTGTTCTACTGCGAAGATAGATTTTTTAGGATTCAAGGAAATGTCATACTTACGACATCGTTGTAGAACGGCTCTTAAATGAGCTAGATGATCAGTTTTGTTTTTTGAAAATACAGTAACATCATCTAGGTAAACTACGAAATATTGATTGATTAAGCCTCGAAAAGAGATTCCCATTACTCTCTGGAAAGTGGCACTGACATTAATGAGTCCAAAGGGCATTTTCCTATAAGCATAGGTGCCCCATGGAGTGTGGAAGGTAGTTTTAAGTTGGTTTGGAGGAGACATCAGGAATTAGTTGTACCCTGAAAAACCATCCAATGAGGATAGTCTTTCAGAACCAGATACCTATTGAAGGTTCTGTTCCATGGGTGGTACAGGGTAGTTGTCTTTATGAGACACTCTATTAAGGTTTCAAAAATCGACACATAGTCGGATTTCACCACTCTTCTTCCGGAAAGGGACAAGGTTAGAAACCCATTGCATGTGCCTAACTGGGAAAATTATCTTAGCATTTAGGAGTTTATTTAATTCTTTTTTGATGGTCGGTTCGAGCTTAGGCTGCATTTTTCTTAACTTTTGCTGAAACGACAAGGTTTAGGGTTTCATGGGAATGACGTGTTGTATGATGTTAGGGTCAAGAGTTTTAAGGTCGTCATACGTCCATGCAAAAACATCTTTGAATTCCTTAAACAATTTAATAAATGCGGCTTTCTTTTGTTTAGAACACCCCACCCCTAAATTAATGCACTATGGATTTTCATTAGTTCCCAAGTTTACTTTTTCATACGATAAAGAGGAACTATTTGTTTGACAGTTGACCGATTTTTTGAATTTGTCTTGAAGATCATAAATTTTTTCTAATCTAACTATAGATTAGGGATATAATTTACCATGTCCGATGAAGATTTAGGAGATCTCTGATATGGTATTATTGTGAAATCGTGTAGATTGTCATCATGAGTGCATTCGTCGATCACCGCGCCTTGGAAAGTTTCTTCCATATGCAGGAAATTGATAATTTGTTGATCGTCGTCGAAGACTCTCCAATTCGTAATGTTGTCGGGAACAGATCGCCTAAACAACAGTTCGACGGAGAATGCATTTGGGGACAAGCCTTCTGCAGGAAAGAGTTTGGAAGCTATGTTAGCTAATAAATCAGCTTCAGAATTATTTAATCTAGGAATATAATTTATGTTGAAAGCAGAAAACGTATTCATTAAATTCCATACCTCTTACTGGTAGCTTTTAAGATGTGGAGACAGACAATGGATAGAATCTCTTACCTGTCTAACCATGATTTATGAATCGCCAAAGACACTCAAATTTTGAATGTTCATATCTAAAGCTTTTCTGAGGCCCTGCAATAAAGCCTCATATTCTTCTGTGTTGTTTGTACATTCAAACTCTAACCTACATGCAATCAGGGTTTTGTTACCTACGGGATCAATAATAACGCAACCTGCACCAGCTCCTTCCTTGGACTTTGACCCGTCAAAGTAAAGAGACCAAATTTGATTTTTATCGGGTGCATGAAACCATTGTGTAGAAACTGTTGGCTGCATATATGCTACAATCTCGGACTGTTGTTCCGGATTAATGATAGCGAAAGTCTCAGCCATGAAATTGCCGAAAAAGGTATCCATCCCTTGTATTTCTGGTGAATCGGCAAAAGGTGTAAATGGTTCATTGGGATCATTTAAATCTGTGACTATGAGCTTTAGGTAGTGTTCACGATTTACCTTGATTTTGTTGGGCTTGCCGTTCTCGGGCAGCCACAGGTGAGATCAATCTGTCGCGAAATAGCCGTGTAGTTGCTCTGACTATTCTCTTCTTAGAAACAAACCATAAACCTCTGGAATATCCACAACAATAATATCAATCACTTGATGAACTTTGGGGTTAGACGATAATCTTATAAGCACATTCCTTAATTCTCCTATAACTTTAACACTAGTTCGATCAAGTTGGATGATCTTTAAGGTGGATGGTTCAACTTCAGCATTAATATTCTGACACACAGACAATGGCATTACATTGGATGATGCTCCTGAATATACCATACAATTGTGCACGTTTCTATTAAAGATTTCGAAAGTTAACAAAAAAGGAGGTACATTTCTGCGAGTACTAATGGTGGAAGCTTGTGGCTTTTTACTCCCAGCCTCTAAAGCTAATTTATCTACATTTGTTACATTATTTACAGGAAGGCCTCCCTTCTCGTGAGGATCAGAATTGTTCTTAGCGGAAGCCTTCTAAGGAACTTTTGTGTTGTTTTGAAAAACTTTGTTACTGCTTGGATTACCGTTTTTGCTATTCTCTATGATATTCTGTAACATTTTTTGTAGCAGAAATGGAAATATTAATAATTCATAAACAAAAATGTTAGCCCTTAACTTTTTTAGATCTTCAACTAAATCATAATCTAAGTTTGGGTTTGCATGAATCTGTTTAGTCTCAGCTGGTTTAGACTGTTTTGGGGGCAAAGTCATAGTGTTTTCAGAAAAAGGTTTGTTTGTTGTCTTGCTCCTAGTATTGTAGGGATGTACTGTCTCGAAATTAGCTTGAAAAATGCTATCCGAGAAGTGTCCAAAAATGTTCGGAGAAGATTCTTCTTCTTCAACTGTCTCTTGTTCAACTACTTCCTCATGGATCTCAGGGGGCATCAAGTTATCCTGGGCTTCTAGAATTGTTTGAATGGCGAATTGCAGGCTTTCTAGATTTAGGCCCTCGGTATTTGAATTAGGTCGATTGGTGGGAAAAGGATTCCTAAACAGGGGTTTGTAAAGCCCTTTGCTCAAAGAATCTTCTTCGACCGTCCTTTTCAAATATATAACTTGATTTGACAGTTTTTGAATGACTTTTGTTAAGTTTTCTAAATCTGAGCTTTCAGGTTGTGTTTTATTTTGAGCAGGTCTAGGGAGGATTTAGATTTTCTTTTTGGAAGATGAACTAGTCTCTGTTTCATTGCTAGTAGTGTCTTTTAAACTAAGGATGTCTTTCTCAATCTGACTGGCCTCTTCGAAGGCCTCTAACAATGTGGCTTTCTTAGATCGCTTTACCCAAATGGCTATACTTTGA
>SNQJ01S0292667.1:0-10690 GCA_010110895.2 Picea sitchensis | reverse complement strand
AATTCCCCCTCCACCTTCCAAAGCCTCATGAATCATGTCTTTCATCCTTTTCTCCGTCATTTTGTCTTAGTTTTATTTGATGATATCCTCATCTATAGAAAAACTTGGACAAACCATCTTTCTCATGTGGATCGAGTTCTCCATCTACTCTCCCAGCACTAACTTTTCCTGAAACAGTCTAAATGTGCTTTTGGCACCTCAGAAGTCGAGTACTTGGGTCATCTGGTTGGAAAGGATGGAATTAGGGTGGATCCCAAAAATATTGAAGCTATGCAAGAATGACCTCACCCAAAGACTCTCAAAATATTGCATGGATTTCTGGGCTTAACAGGTTATTATCGCAAGTTTGTTAAGAATTATGGAAAGATTGTAGTACCTCTCACTGCACTCCTAAAAAATAACTCTTTCACTTGGACTCCAGTAGTTGCTCAAGCTTTTCAAACCTGAAATATGGTCATGTGCACCAATCCAATCTTGGCCCTTCCTGATTTCACAAAGACCTTTGTATTGGAATGTGATGCTTCAGGGAAAGGAATTGGTGTTGTCCTTATGCAAGAGGGTCGACCGTTGGCCTTTACCAGCAAGCAACTGTCTGAAAGAAATCTGGGCAAATCAATCTATGAAAAGGAAATGTTGGCTATTTTGCATGCCGTTGATCTGTGGCGCCCTTATCTATTGGAGCAATGCTTCCAAATTAAGACAGACCATCAAAGCCTCAAGTATTTTATGGAACAACACATTTCCTCCCCGGAGCAACAAAAATGGGTGACTAAGCTCTTTGGATATTATTATGAGATCATTTACAAGAAAGGAAAAGACAATGTGGTTGTGGATGCACTTTCCCAAAAATATGAAGATGACAGATCCCTTTTTTCTCTTTCCTTCATTGTACCAGATTGGCTCCAAGCTGTTCGCTAGGAATGGCTACACGATCCCAAAAGTTCTCATCTAATCCAACAATTGCATTCCAATGCTCCAGCTTCCCCAAGGTACTATTGGCTCCATGATGAGCTTCGATACAAAGGCTATTTGTATTTAAGTAAACAATCAAAACTTAAATCCATGGTACTTTCTGAGCTTCATGCTACACCCACAGTTGGGCACTCAGGGTTTACCAAAACCTATGACAGGGTCAAACGTTTTTTTTTCTAGGATGGTATGAAACAAGACATTCATAATTTTTTCGCTAAATGTGATGTGTGTAAATGCAACAAGGGAGAAATAGTCAAATCTCCGAGCACACTACAACCGCTTCCGATTCCACCTGCTATTTGGAGGGATATCTCTATGGATTTTATTACAGGCTTACCCAAATCGGGAAATAAATCAGTCATCATGGTGGTTGTTGATCGCCTTTCCAAGTATGCTCATTTCTGTGCTCTTCAACACCCATTTACAACATCCACGGTGGCTCAACTTTTCATGGATCAGGTCTTCAAGCTTCATGGCATGCCACATTCTATTGTTTTTGATCGCGACCCAACTTTCACCAGCAATTTTTGGCAAGAACTGTTTAAGCTACAAGGCACCCAATTGCATCTCAGCACAGCTTATCATCCCCAGACTGATGGTCAAACGGAAGTTATCAACAAGTGTTTGGAAACATATTTGAGGTGTTTTTCTTCAGAAAAGAAAAATCAGTGGGCTCAATGGTTATCCCTAGATGAATGGTGGTACAACACTTCATACCATACAACTACATGCATGGCTCCTTTTGAAGCGGTATATGGACAAAATCCACCTTCGGTTCTCTCATACTTACCGGGTGTCGCGAAGGTCCAGGCGGTTGACCAAACGCTTACAGTTCGAGAGGCTATTCTCCATACCTCAAAGAGAGTTTGGTTATGACACATAATCGCATGAAGCAACAAGCAGATAAAGGTTGCTCTGAACGTCAATTTACAGAAGGGTATCAGGTGCTTCTTCGACTGCAACCTTACAAGCAAAATCCCCTCAAGGTCAAGCATTGTCAGAAGCTAGTGCCCAAATTTTATGGTCCTTATACCATTCTCAAGCATGTGGGACAGGTGGCCTATCAGTTAGCTTTGGCCAGTCATTCTAAGCTACATCCTACTTTTCATGTTTCATGCTTAAAGAAGGTGATTGGAACTAAGTGCCAAATTCAAACCAGCCTTCCCGAGTTAGACGAAGAAGGATCCATTTGGCTACAACCACAAGCAGTTTTGGACCAGTGTGAGCGCACCTGCATTAGAGAACCATCAAGGAAGTGTTACTCCAGTGGAAATATACAACTCCAATATATGCCACTCGGGAACCAACTACCATTCTGCAACAATTTCCACATCTCAAGCCTTGAGGACAAGGTTGTTTTTAAGGGGGAGGACATGTTAGGGTCCTAACCCGCACATAGGTAGAAAAATATATTTGGATGTAATAAAGGTTAATATTAATAAGGCCTTGCAATAAAATAGAATAAGTCGAATGTAAGAAGACCTAATAGAAGCTTCCGCTTCTAGAAGGATCTTCCTCTATATGCTTCTTTTTATAGACATATTTAGTATAAATAGGAGTCGGGGGTATGAGAACCTTAGCTTGGATATTATTGTAATAGAGATCTACTCGACTAGAGGTCACCCCCTTGAAGAGGCCCGTGAACATTTCTCTCAGAATCAAAGTTCTATTTATGTTGTTATTCTTACATCATTTCCGTGTTATTGTGGTGATTGTTCTGGTTATATTGTTGTTATTTTGCCATTTCTAACATTTTATTTCTGTTCTGCATACTTTTATATCTGGTATATTACAATTTTTTACTTTAAACATTTTATATTGCACCTCCATAAAATTAGGAAAGCATTGATGATGAGCATCTAATGAAGAAAAATAATTAAAAAGAAGAAGTTAATATTCAATCAATTATTCACATGATCAACATGTACTCTATTATCTTATGGTATATAAAATTTCTTTCATACATTTTTCTTTGGGATTGATTTTGCATAGAATATGGTTTCATAATGAATTTTGATTGATTTTAATGAGAAGAAATGAGTATTTTGTGAGAAACATGTGTTTTTCTTTTTCATCAAGAGTTTATCTAGATAGTCATTTTGATCTAGTTCTCTTGCAATCACAAATAAGCCTTTCATTTCCATTTAGGGGCCATGACTTTTGTATCCTTAATCTAATATGAGATTCGTCACAATTGGCTTGAAGTGGCTTGAAGTAGACCACATGTTCCTAGCGGCACCCAAGGTACTCATGGTAGCCACTGTTGGGTTTAAACTTACAACCTCATAAAGTTTGAGTATCGGAGGAGGTTAGGTGATAAAATACACTACAAGGTGGAACCTAGCACTCTATTACCTTATCACACACAAAATTTGTATTATAAACACACCTCTTTTTTAGATTGATCCAATTGTAAATCATGGTTTCACACTAAATCTCGATTGATCATATTAGGAAGAAAGGACCGATGAAACTTTGGGATGACCAAATTTGATTCTTTCCTAGAAAAATATATATATTCCAAGGAAAACCTCATAGGGAAACCCAAGGATGGTTCGCCCATCGATGCAGACTAGTACACCTCGCCTAAGGGAATATGAACTGAGAACCCATTGGCACAAAACTAGCCAAATGTCCAACAATATTTGTGACAATTGATTGAGCTAACTCATATTATGTGTGTGTGTGTGTGTGTTAAAGAGAAACTATCAAATGATCTGAAAAACTGGAAAACCTCGGCCCCATCTTCCTATCATTTTTAAGTGCGAGGATGAGGTTGTAGGTTCTAAGTGTGTGAAAATTACATATTACATTAATGTAGGTTAAAACAAGGAAAGAATAAGTTGATTGGCACAAATATCGGGATGGAACAAATTGTGGGTACATCTATTAAAGTACATTCTCAACAAAGGCGGCTTAGACACAAGCCACAATTGGTAGAGCCCATGTAGGGTAGGAGCTAGCTTACTAAGATTTGAATCTAGGTCACCTTCACTACAATTACTCCAAATTGTTGCTAGACCATAGCTTGACAAGGAGTGGTCTAGTGATAATTGTTATGACATTGACCTAGGTTCAAATTATGATGTGCAATCTTGTCCCTTGCATGAGATTTACAGGATGTGGCTATTACTAGATGTTTCATTAGTTACTTCTTATCCTAGTCATTATTAACTTCTTATGACTAGATGGTGTCTTAGTGACTTCTCATTCTAGTAATTACTAACTTCTCTCCCATTTGAGTTCATCATAATTTCATCAAGATTGAACTTAAGAATATAAATGTAGTTTTTGTACTTTGATAATCACCTTTGTGAAACATATGAAATTGAAGTATAATCCTCAATTTAAGTTTATTAATATTTAACTATGATTCCTCTCATAGCAACGTCACTTTCTCCCCACAATTAGATCACAACCAAACTTGCTTCATAACTTTATAACTAAGGTCTTCAAAATGCACATTCAAAAAAATTTGCTAGTTTATTGACACTTCCATGATAATTGACATGGTTGAATATTTAATGTTTTCTATGAAATCCCAACTCAATGTGCTTTGCTAATCATTTGTATTGTGGGTAGGATCTCATAGGAGAATATAATAGAATTTTGGATTAAGAATGCCCAAGAGAAACATCATTAATAACTCTAAGGCAATGGAAATTGAACATGGGGTTGTTCCCTCTAAATGTGTATTAAAATTTCAATACTTGTTTTCAAATTCTCAATTGAGTCTCATCACAGATATGTGTTACACATTCTAGTAATGGGTATGATCTATAGGCAAATAAACCATTGTCTTAAAGAGGACACTCTGAATGTAATGTCTTCTTTGCTACATGAGATGTAAACTTTTGTGGATATTCCACTGGAAAGTTCGTCACAACAGATCTAATACAAATATTAAAATATTTATTGTGAAGGTTAAATTTCTTTAGATCTTAGATTATTTAAATACTAGTTTTCTACTTAAATGTATGAAATAGTTGAAATGTGAAAAATAAAGAACATAAATAAATACTCACACACCATCCAAAATTAAATAAAAGATATGATGTGAGAAACCTAATTTGGGAGAAAACCTAACTAGAAGGTGAGGCTACTCTGCTCTTTTTTCTTCAAATGCAAGTACAAAGAAAGAGGCACTCTCTGTGGAGCTACCTTTGACACTGTGGCTTGCATGGATGCTATAGAATATCTCTTCCTTTGTTGTTCTCACAAAATTCCACTCTTATATGTTTTTCTTCGCTATGGAACAAGATACAATACAAAATAATGGAACCCCTTCTCTTCCTAGCATACCAATATTGAACATAGCCCGATAGGCATCCAGGGAGGTTTTGACTTCCTCAATCCTCAATTAGTGATCAGGTTTGGACCTTCTAGAATCTTCTATAAAACCAAGTACATGGCTAGCCCCACATGTTTAAGTAATGGAGGTTGATGTGGCATCCAGTCATACCATGGTGGTCAACACAGTAGGTTAACGTGTAGGAGGCATAACATTTTCATACGAGCTCCGATTGAGGTGTTTGACACACCATTGGAAACATCTCAGAGTGTAGAACATATAATCTTACTTGATAGTAAGGTTTATACCATAAAAAAAGTTTTGTTTTATCTCTCAAATATGGCTCCAAAATATTTCATACAGGTTTTTGGACCCAAATTTCCAAATTGGGACCAACCACTAAAATGGATCTAGAATTTGATACCTCTATTTTTTTCCATTGAGAAAGTAGCGAGATTGATGAAAAATAATATAACGATCCAATCCAGATTATACCTACCCATTTAGGGAGGATTTTTGTCCCCAAAATATTTACCAAATGAGGTGAGGAAAATTTTCCTCTACCTTCTTCCTAGAGTACCACTTTGCTTTTCTTGGAAGTTGTCCTTTCAACCCAATTTCCAAAAGGTCATGTTTCCCCTGTCTTGTAGTTCTAGACTGATTTTAAAAAACCATCTCCTCTACCAACTCTTCCTGAGCATTTGGTGCTAATTACTCTATGGAAGATAGGACCTGTTCCTCCTCCTGATCCAACAAGGATGGTGTTGGGTATGTGTTATATTCTTTTCATGTGTGTGTGTGGGTGCATCAGATTCGACAAATGCATCTAACGATCCCAACTTCTATATTGCATCTGACAATCCCAACTTGATATTTTCTCAATGATCAAAGAAAATATGTTGAGGTGATATTGCAGAGGTTTAATATGCATGGAAGTAAACCGATCAAGGTTCCTATTCCTATAGGTGTAAAGTTATCTGCAGATCAATGTCCCAAGACACAGGAAGAAGAAAAGGACATGTCCCGTGTTCCATATGCTAGTGCAGTTGGAAGTTTGATGTATGCAATGGTCTGCACTAGACCGGACATTACACATGTAGTGGGAGTTTTGAGCAGGTATATGTCAAAACCAGGGAAGGAGCATTGGAAAACAATAAAGAGGGTATTCGGGTATCTTCGTGGCACTACCAGTTATGGATTTTGCTACCAAGGAATACTAGGATTGGAAAAAGTGGTGGACATACATGGCTTTGTTGATGTAGACTGGGCTGGAGATCTGGATCGCAAAAGATCTACAAGTGGGTATGTGTTTAACCTATTTGGAGGAGAAATAAGTTGGATGAGAAAAAGGTAGGCTGTAGTGGCACTCTCAACTACATAAGATGAATACATGGAAACCACTCATGCAATAAAGGAAGAAACATGGTTACAGATATTGTGTTCAGGTATTGGGTTGGTACAACAAGCAGTGCGATTAGATTGTGACAGTTAGAGTGCAATCTTCTTGGAAAAGAACCCAACTTATCATTCGAAGACAAAGCATATTGGTGTTCAATATCACTTTGTGAGAGACATGGTTGAAGAAAAGAAGGTGTTGTTGGAAAAGGTTGAGACTTTGAAGAATGTTGCAGATTCATTGACAAAGTCTGTGAGCATAGAAAAGTTCTCTTGGTGTAGAGTAACAATGGGCATTGCTACCCTGGATTGTTGACTATAGAATCCTGTGGATCCCTGGATGAAAAGAAAACAACAAGTGGGAGAATGTTGGGTATGTGTTATATTATTTGCATGTGTGTGTGTGGGCGTGTCATATTCGACAACTGTGTCTGACGATCTGGGCGGTTTTTTCTATTTTAGCGGATTTTGCTATTTTTAGCGGTTTTCTAAATTAATCCTGGATTAAGGGATTAGGGTTTTGGTATCTACAGAATACCTAAAAACATTGTATATATTGTATGGTGAATGGTGAAATTAATACAATGAAGAGTTAAAAGGTTTTCTCCCGGTTAAGGGTTTCCGGTGTAAATCTCTATGTACTTTGTGTATGAGCCATTGATTAATTTATGTTTTACTTAAGAATCTATATGCATCGCTTTAATTCAAAGGTTTAAAACTTACATGTGGTATCAGAGCTCATTTTTGGCTTCAGAGGGATGCCTTTTTTGTTGAGGGTTTGGCTCGGTCTTGATAGATCAATTTTATCTTGGGTCTGTGATAAACCTGGGTTTAGTGGGAGATTTTGCAGTGGTGATTCGAGTGTAGAAAGAGGAATGGAGATCTCTTCTAGAATCGAGATAAAGAAGTTAAATAGTACAAACTTTGAGCTATGGAAGCTCAAGATGGAGGACCTTCTTGTAGACAAAGAATAATGGATCACTGTGGATCCTGGTACACAACCTACTGGTACGTAGCCTACTAACACACAGTCGACTAGTACACAACCTAATAGTACACAAATTACTAGTACACCACCTACTGGTATGTCGAAGGAAGATTGGGAGAAGTTGGAAAAAGGAGCAAGGAGTAATATTTGACTCTCCCTGGCATATTCGATGTTGTTGAATGTCTCGAGAGAATCTATGGCCAAGGAACTCTTGAATAAGTTAGGGAATTTGTATCAATCAAAGTCCCTGGTAAACAAGTTGTTTCTTCGAAAGAAGTTGTATCATATTAGGATGGAAGATGGAGATTTTGTGACAGAACATCTAAATGCATTTAATACTCTGAAAAGTCAACTCGTATCTATTAATATTATGATTGCAGAAGAAGATAAGTGTATTACTTTGTTATGTTCTTTTCCAGACTCTTGGGATAATCTAGTTGTAGCAATTGGTAGTACCACTCAATATACATTGAAGTATGAGGATGTAGTTTCATTCTTGTTATCTGAAGAGATGAGGCGAAAAAGAATGGATGATCATAACACATATGATTTATTTGTAAGAGGTTGAACCCAAGATAGGAATCCTGGTAAGTCTCCAGAGGGGAGATCTAAATCTACAGGTAGATCTAAGTCTCTAGGAAAATATTGAGGAAATGTTGGAAGTGTGGTAAAACATGGCATTATAAGAAAGATTGCAAGTCTAAGAAGGTTGATAAACCAAAGGGATCTGATAGTACCTCTTCCACAGAGGCAAAAATCTCCACTGAAGAAGGAGTTGATGTTTACCTGGCATATACAGGTACACATGTGGACTGTGGTGTATGGTTGATTGACTCAGGTGCGTCATACCATATGACTCCTCACAGGGAGTGGTTTTGTGAATATGAAAAATACGATGGTGGTGATGTATTCCTAGGAGATGAATCGATAGCCAAAATCATGGGACGTAGAAGGGTTAAGTTGTTGCTAAAATATGGAAGGATTAGAACTCTCTCTGGGGTTCTGAACATTCCAAAACTAGCCAGGAGCCTAATATCTATAAGCAAGTTGGATGATGCAGGAGTGGATACTGTATTGGGAAAGGGAACTTGCAATATGGTACGAGGAGAAATGGTGTTGATGAGGGGAGTTCGGTGTGGAACTCTGTACAAGTTGTTGGGAAGCACTTATACTAATGGGTGTAACAGTTCTGTTGTCACTGAGAAGAGAAATGAAGTACACAAGACCAATACTATCCCTGAAAAGAAGACCATGTTGTGGCATCAAAGACTAGGGCATATTGGAGAAAAGGGCCTTCGAACACTACATGTTAAAGGTATGGTTGAAGGTATGCCTAATTTCACTCTCAATTTTGATTTCTGTGAACATTGCATATATGGTAAACATAATCGAGTAAGATTTCCATCTGGTGCTACAAGAGCGGAGGGGATCTTAGAGTTGATACACAATGATGTCTTTGGACCTGTTCCTGTTTCATCCCTAGGTAAATCTATGTATTATGTTTCATTCATAGATTATTTCTCAAGGAATAAATGGATTTGTTTTCTTAGAAAGAAATCCGAGGTATTTGATAAATTTAAAGAGTTCAAGGCTCTGGTAGAAAATCAAACATAAAAGAAAATAAAGGTATTGAAGACAAATAATGGTGGATAATTCTACGGAAATGAATTCAAAGAATTATATAAGAAGTGTGGTATAGAAATGCAGAAGACTACTCCATACACACCTTAGTAGAATGGAGTTGTAGAAAGGATGAACATGACACTGATGGAAAAATCAAGGAGCATGCTTAATGGTGCCGAGTTAGGACAAGAATTTTGGGCAGAGGCAGTGGGTACAACATGTTACCTGGTCAATCGATCACCCTCATCAGCGTTGGATGATAAAACTCCACACGAGGTATGGACTGGCAAGAAACCCTCTCTTGAACATCTTAGAGTTTTTGGTTGTGATGCTTATGTACATGTTCCAAAGGAAAATAGGAGTAAGATGGATAATAAATCTGAAAAGTGTATCTTTATTGGTTATAAAGATGGCGTGAAAGGTTATAATCTTTGGAACTTAGAAACTAAGAAGACTATTTACAGTCAGGATGTTGTTTTTAGAGATGTAAAAGATGTTTCCAAACAAGAATTCCTACTAAGGAAAGAAGAACCTGAGAAAATAAAGCTCGATTTGGATGATGAAAAATCTGAATCATCTGAAGAAGATGAAGCAGAAGAAGAATAAGAACCTCATACCCCAGTATTGAGGAGATCAGTGAGAGAAAGAAGAAACCTAGAAAGGTATAGTTCACCCGATTTCCGTTCCAATTTTGCTTTATCTATTACTGATGATGATCCCAGAACTGTCAGGGAAGC
The DNA here is from genome assembly GCA_010110895.2 of Picea sitchensis. Taxonomy (NCBI): domain Eukaryota; kingdom Viridiplantae; phylum Streptophyta; class Pinopsida; order Pinales; family Pinaceae; genus Picea; species Picea sitchensis. The sequence goes on along the minus strand of SNQJ01S0292667.1, from coordinate 684 downwards.
AGTGAATTCAGAGGATAGAAAACTATGGAAGAATGCCATGGTTGAAGAAATGTAGGCCTTGAATAAGAATGAGGCATGGGATATAGTTGAGTTTCCAGCAGGAAGAAAATCTGTTGGTAGCAAATGGTTGTTTAAGAATAATTTTAATGCAGAAGGAAAAGTGGAGAAATAAAAAGCTCGACTAGTAGCAAAAGGTTATTCCCTGGTAGAGGGAATTGACTTTGGTGAGATTTTTTCTCCTATTGCCAAGCTAACATCTATTAGATTTCTTTTATCTATTGCTGATGCTTTTGATCTTGAAGTGGAACAGATGGATGTGAAGACAACGTCCCTACATGGGGATCTGAAAGAAGAAATCTACATGAAGAAGCCAGAAGGATTTGTAGTGAAGGGAAATAAAGAGTTGTTTTGTAATCTAAAGAAGTCACTATATGGTTTGAAGCAATCACCTAGGATGTGGTACTAAAAATTTGACACAAAAATCCTTGGATTGGGATTTGTGAGAAGCAGGGTTGATCACTCTATATATTGAAAGCAGGTTGGTAATCATTTCATTTATGTAGTGTTAGAACAACTATCTTGTAATCAGAGAACAGGACCCTTACTCTCAAACAGAGACTCAGTACTAACACTCTTTTATGAAAGCAATAATGCAGAAAACAATAAGCTCTATCTAACAGAGAG
>SNQJ01S0292666.1:0-10690 GCA_010110895.2 Picea sitchensis | reverse complement strand
AAATTATTTGATTATGGACTAATTATTCTAAACTAGATATCCAAACCTTCTTGCTAACAACACAATTACAAATTCGTGCAACAAATGAGAGAGAGCCTCATTCTTCTATTTCCATAGGTTATGGGGATGTCCTCTTGAATCTACTTCTCTAGAGATTGGATGGAAGGAATTGATAAAATCACATCAATCTTCCCAATGTGGTATTGAAGTAGTTCCAATACTTCTACCACCTTCCTAATTAATAAGCACTCCATATTTGAGTTTTTTTTCATTAAGATTGTGGAAAGCTTGGGAAATTGCTTAAATAGATTCTTCTTTCAGCCAAAGGTTTTCTTAACATATGTGTTGTAAATGTCCCCCATTTCTTCTATTGTAGAGTTATATGTAAAAAGATAAAACACCCATAAAAAGTTCACAACCCAAGCTCCAAACTGTAATGAATGCGAAGGGAGGGCCACACCAAATCTACAAATCTTGGAATGAAAAGTGTTTCCAATGAAATTTATAGTATAAAATGGATAAGATGATGGGAGAGCAGAAAGGAGAGAAATCTAGACATAACCAAACCAGACCAAAGCAAATTGGAATGCCAACTTGACTTGCACTCTAAAAAAATCAAAACTTCTGGTGGGAAATCACCAAGAAATGTGAGCTTCTGAAAAGCCTCTAAAAGAAAACCCATGACCTAGATCGATCACAGGCGAAACACAACCATTCCATCTAAATATATTTCTCTATCACAGTGGAAACACAACCATTTCATCCAAACATATGACTCTATACTTTACCTCCATCATAGAATTTTCCCAACAATTTGAGTTGTTCCCTCCCAAGCAGAAATAACTACTCACTCAAGGCTAGTTGTAGAATAATTGCTTTGGAGTAAATGCCCATAGACCATGTTCATAATGACATGTGCTTTCCACTCATAACCTCGTACTTTGTGAACACATGGATGCATACATGGTCACGGGATGTGAAGGGTAGAGACCACCCCATTTTTAATCAAAGATTCAAGAGATAGATGATAAGCTAGTTTTTCCCACTGATATGTGCTATTGAGATCATGTTTGATATGGAGGAAGGAGACCTCTTCAAATCGAGTGACTAGACTTATTATTCGGAAAAGCAAGGAGTGTAAGGTGTTAGTCCTCACTTTTTTTTGAGTTTTCATAGCCCTAATTATGAGCACGGAGTCTTTTAAGGCCAATAAATTTTGAATTCTCATCTCCTAGGTTTAGGCCTAAGCCTAACCAAAGAGAGTAGGATTCAATAATATTGTTTGAAACAATTCTTAATAGTATATTAAAATTGTTTCTCCAAGATAAATGATATTTTCATAGGTTTCACTCTTACTGTCTCTCAAATCTTACATCAATAAAAAAAAAATTTCATTAAAATATAAATAATAAAAAAAGTAAACTTCAATAATATTGTTTTAAACCATTCCTAATCCCCACTCATAATACATCAAAGTTGTTCCTCCAAGATTAATGATATTCCCACCTACTCTATTCTTGCTCTCCCTAATATCTTACACTAATAAAATTTCATTTAATTTTTTTTCATTAAAATATTGTTATAACATTTTTGTTATTTTTTTTAATATATCAAATCTATAATTTCTTATAGTTTTCTTAATTTCTAATTGTGCAACTAAATCTATATACATTTAGTTGAAAATAAATATAAAATTAATTTCTAATTGTGCAACTAAATCTATATACATTTAGTTGAAAATAAATAGAAAATTACAATTGTCAATTGGGTTTTGGTTTGGAGGGGTGTTTTTTCCATTCAAGTTTAATTCACCCAAGTGACATGTTATGCCCTTAATAGGTTTATAAGATGTTATTGATGAAAAAATAGACAAGTATTTTCCCTCACTGAGATTCAATTCACTTAAGTGACATGTTTTGTCTTTAATAAATTTATAAGTTACTTTAGATGAAAAAATAAACAATATATATTTCTTTTGAAACAACTAAATTTTTTTTTAAGATATTGTAATTAAAAATTTAATTAAATTTAATCTCATCCCAAATAAAAATCTATACTAATTATAAATAAATTATGAAAAAAATATAAACATATATCATTGTATTAATCTAATACTAACTCAATGGATTAGATTGAGTGGTTATTTTGAATAAAGTTTTGGAATCAAAACCTAGACCGGCTATTATTGATCTTGATGAGATTGTTGAGCTTTACTAGATAAAAGAAAAGATGTTCCCACCATTAGGGTTCCCCAATTTCTTTGTCTTTCTTCCATCTTTAAAATTTGTCTTTCTTCCATCTTTAAAAAGAAAGAAATAAATATAATACCAGATATTATAATATATATATATATATATATATATACCAGATATTACACACGTTGAGATTTTTTTGGATATATTAGGCATCTACAGCTATACAAACCATTCGGTTGTTTGCAAAATTTGGTGTATTAATCTATATACCATATAGAGGGATAAAAAACATTTAGATTTGGATATTTTAGATACAAACCATTCGGCTCTTTACAATTAAAAAGCAGATGAATTTGCAACACCAGTATATGTCATTTTTTTGGAAGATGAAACGCGTTTCAGAGAATCACAGAAACACTACCATGCAGAACCCAAAAGATTAGTTAAAATCTATGTAATCAATCAAAGCGTTCACACAGACAAGAAATTTCAGTGTATAAACCTGAATATCAATGAAAAATATAAGGTGCATAAATATCAAAGGTAAACATAAAATTGCAGAAACTCAGTTGCTGCAAGTAATAATCATCTGAAAAGTTGAAGCTCGGTGTATAACTTCACATGAATAGTGAACTAAGATTTCGTCTGTCCCAGTCGGAGTTCGAGGTCTAGCCCATCAACTGCTGAATCGTGATCCTCATCCAGATTGATCGCTTCCTCGTGTTGTAAGTTGTTTATTCTGATGTCATGTACACTGGAAGATTTGTTTTGCTTTCTGAGACAGGTAACTGGAAAACAAGGCCGGAAGGTCCTTGCCTGCTGCAATTTTCTCAGTACTGCTGCACTTTCAGCCACTGATGATGCAAAGCCTCCATGGCGCCTGTCGAAGCCTGAAATCTCCATTGAATGAAGGCTTTTAGGGATGTTCATGGCAAGAGAATTTGACACAGGTGGAGACGAAGGAAAAGTGGGGAAGGCATGCTCAGAAGGGGAGTAAGGAGAGATTGAAAGAACAGTTGAAGGTAAAATCTCATGTTGTCGCTGCTGCTGCATTGGATAGTAGGTAATATGAGAATTTCTGGGTAAAGTAGGCGCAGGCATGATAGACGATGATGGCAGAAGCTGAGACGATGAAACAATCGAGGGGTTTGGGGTAACAGGATTTAACCATGAATTTTCATCAAAGTTGGAATTAAAAACGGGCAATTGATAATGACTAGGGATTTCAGGACGAACAGGAGAAGGGGAGCTCCATCTCTGATGATCTGGAGGAGCTAGGTGGGTGGATGAAGACTGCCGGAGCAGAGCTCGATCTCTGCGGTGCACGTTCATGTGACCACCTAGGGCTTGTGCAGAACGGAAATCTCTTTTACAGAAATCGCAGGAATATGAGCGGGGAGGCCATATGCCACCGATTAGAGCTGCTGTGTCCTCTGCAAAAGCCCTTTCTTCCCACGACTCGTTACCGTCTTCGACTCTCGGAGGGATTAGACCTCGTGACATCCAGGGCTCGGTCGTTCCGGCTGCTGGCACGTCCTCTCTGAACGTGATCATCAGATTTGCGGCCATCAATGGATAATTGCACATCACGATCCCTCGCTCTAAGGCTGCTTCAAACATTAAAACGAGAGATCTAACAAATGAAACCTTGCCTTCCTACAATTCTCTCCGTCCAGAACTCGAGGTACTGACTGCATAAATATGTCAAAATCCACGGGAAAATACGGTGGGTTTACTGTGATTCGAGTCTACTACATCATCCTGTACCGCTTTCAATCGATGAAAAGTATTCTTCTTCGGCAAAATCTTATCCCAGATTCTATAGAGAAAGGCCTTTAAATGGGTTGATTGGAATGGACTGTACATAGAATGGTAGGAGAAAGACTTGGACCGCGGCACAGTGGGCCCATAGAACATCCTCCTGGTGTATCACCGCTGGCGGTAATTTCCCATTAGATTCTACCACCAGCCTTCTTTGCTCGGGAGATTGATAATGGCCACTCAAAAAGCCCCATTTTGGGTAAGCTACCGATATTGGCCACTCAAAAAGCCCCATTTTGGGATTCTTCTATTGTTCCAGAACAAATCTTTTTTTTACAATTAAGTAAAGTAAAGTTTTTTTGTTTTTTTTAATCGGAAAAAATAATTGTTTTGTTATTCAATTTGAATCAAAGGTAATTTTCCAAACATGTGTTTCCTTTTAAGAGGTCACAAGTTCAAATCCAGAGGGGGGTAGGGTATGTATACCTCCGTAGACTTTACCAGTCAAATAACTGGGCGGAGGGGTCCCTTGTCCCATAAACAAGGAAGTCTCATACACCAATTAGGTGTCTGGCTTGGTTGTGACCTTAAAAAATGGATTATTATTATTATTATTATTATTAGCTCGAAGTTATTACAATCATTCATCGTAACCATCCAAACTAAACTTAATTGATAGCAAAAGTTTTTTTAGTTTTTTAAGAAAAATTACAATTTTAACAATTAAATTTTATGATGTTATATTATAAATAGATTTGTAGATCCTATTTTTATTGAAATTGAAATAATTCATTCTAAAATTTTAACAATTAAATTTTCTATTTCTCATTAAAATAACTTCATTATATATTTTTAATAATTAAAACTTGTAATTATAACAATTTTTCAAAAATTTTAATGAGTTATAAAGAAAAATTACCCAAAATATGAGGTCCTTTTACAAAATTTTGATTGATCTATTTATTCATTTGGATTTTAGTACTTGCTCCTAGGCCTTAGAGAAGGTGAGTTATGTGGAAATCTTGTAAAAGAGTATAGTAAATTTTGAGTCACTTATGTGGAAAAATCTTGTTGAAGAGTATATGTACAATTTTTATTGATCTATGAGTTTATTAGGACTTTTAAGAATTTGGGTTGATTTGGAGAGTATTGAAATTAGAGGTAAAGTTTCAAATATGGATTTTGATTTGTAACTAGTATAGATTCAATTATAATGCTAAATCTAATAAGCATTAGAAGAGATAAAAAGAAATTGAAACAAAAATTTATTAGTACTTAAAAACTAGAGTTAAGATGGATTTATTCTAGTTTATTTTATAATTATATATTTAATTATTATTATTATAGTAGATTATTTTTTTACACACGTGTAACTAGATTGTATGCATACTTTGCTACTATCTCTAAAATAAAAAAACTTGTTTTAAATGGGAAAATAGTTTGGGTGTTCTTATTTAGAGATTTTTCAAACTAGCTTAGGATAAAATAGAGAATAAGATAACTTTTAACAAAATATCTAAAAACATATTACAAAAAATTGAGATATGATTAAAGTTTCACTATAATCCAAAATCAAATTATAAGAATCCATGAAAAATTCATGATTAAATTTTAAGATGATTCAAATTTCATTTATGATAAATCATTTTTTTAAATATTTTGTCCAATTTTAAATCAACAGAAAATATTTAAAACTACATCAAAATTTTGATAAATAAAAACGCTGACTAAGTATATATCCAATAAAAAATTACTTATTACAAAGTTAAAATGATTGAGAAGAACCTTTGTATATATCCAATAAAAAATTACTTATTACAAAAATAAAATGATTGAGAAGAACCTTTTTTTCATATTAAAAGATAAGTTTTATAAAAATCATACTTCTATTTATTGCTTCTTTTGCATGATAATTTGTTTCACCATGCTTAAAAGGGATTTTTTGGATTTTATTCAAAAGATTAAAAAATTTAGAACTCTTAATGAGAATTTAGGAAACCATGATAATTTAATTGATAAATCATTCTTTTAAATATTTTTCTCAATTTTAAATCAACAAAAAATATTTAAAATTGTATCAAAATTTTTCATACATAAAAACATTGGCTAAACATATAGCCAATACAAATGATTTATTACAAAGTTAAAATGTTTGAGAAAAACTTTTTTTCATAGAATCTAGGAAACCATGATAATCTAATTGGATTAAAGATCCCAAAAACATCATTTTGACTTAGTTATGTTGAAATTTTATAAAATATTATATATAAATAATTGTGATTGGTTTATTTGTTTATTTAAATTTTTAGAGATTTGAGTTCATGGAGAAAGTATTGAAACTTAATATTTGTAAGGGTCATTCAAAAAACATCATTTTGACTTAGTTATGTTGAAATCTTATAAAATTATATATATATATATATATATATATATATATATATATATATATATATATATATATAGTACAATTGATTTATTTGTTTATTTAGATTTTTTTTTTTTTTTTTTTTTTTGGAGGTGCGGGGATATAATTTTGATTGATTTATTTGTTTATTTAGATTTTTAGAGATTTGAGTTCATTGAGAGAGTATCGAAATCTAATTGGATTAAGGATGATATTTGTAAAGATCATTAAAAAAACATCATTTTAACTTAGTTATATTGAAATCTTATAAAATTTTATATATAATTTTAATTGATTTATTTGTTTATTTATATTTTTAAAAATTTAAGTTCATTAAAAAAGTATCTATCATTTTGACTTAGTTATATTGAAATCTTATAAATTTCTTTATATAACTTTAATTGATTTATTTGTTTATTTATATTTTTAGAGATTTAAGTTCATTGAGAAAGTATTTAAATCATTTTTCCATTTACCAAACATACTGTTTGATTTGATTTAATTTAATTTAGTATAGATTTATTTTGATGTCCCATCTAATAAATACTAAAAATGAAAGGAAAACATACTGTTTGATTTGATTTAATTTAGTATAGATTTATTGTGATTTCCCATCTAATAAATACTAAAAATGATTAAAATGAAAGGAAAACATAGCTATTGATATTTAAAAGATATATTTATGATAATTTATTTTATGATTATATATTTAATTATTATTATTATAATTTTTTTTAATCTTTTTATAGATTTTAAATGTTATTCTAATTTGGTTTATTAATATTATACATATTTACAATGAAATCTTTGTTTTTTCAAATGATACAGTAATTTGAGTATTCTTTATTTCAAGGATTTGTTTTATTAGGTTAGAATGAAACACAAATTAAAGGTTTCAAATATTTTAGATATGATTAAAATTTTTATTAAAATTTAAAATTAAATTATAATAATTTATCAGAAATTTAAAAAAAAGATTTAAGGTTTTATTATGATCTAAATTATGTGAATGATAAAATAATATCTTGAAATTTATGTTAATTAGGTTTAGCTGAGGTGGTTGTGAAATTTCAAAAAGATTTAAGGTTTCATTATGATGTAAATTATATAAAAGGTAAAATAATATCTTTAAATTTTTGATAATTAGGTCTAGAAGCCATTATAGCATACTCATTATGAACTTAACATGTAATTTAAGGGAATTGAACCAGGGTGGGGAGGATAACAATCATTCCTCACAAACATCCAAACTAAAAGCAATTGAACCTAATAACTCTTTTTACAATCAAATCTTTGTTTTTTAAATAAAATAGTGATTTGAGTATTCTTTATTTCAAGAATTTGTCACACTAATCTAGAATAAAACATGAAGTAAACTTTTCTAAAATTTTAGACATGAGTAAAATTCTATTATAATCTAAAATTAAATTATAATAATTTATCAGAAATTTCAAAAAAATTTAAGATTTCATTTATGATCTAAATTATATGAATGGTACAATAATATCTTTAAATTTCTGTTAATTAGGTCTAGCTGAGGTGGTTGTGACATTTTAATGAGATTTAAGGTAATTTTTGTTAAATTAGATAAGCTGAGGTAATTGTAGGATAAAGTGTTCTCCTTTCCATCTAAATTATATTCCTATTAATAACATGTTTATTAATAAGATGTTGAACTTATATAATACATAATTGATGAAAACATTAATTTTTTAATAAATTATAATAACAATAAAATTAAAAAGTAAAAGTGTACAAAATTAGAAAGCTTCAAATAAAAATACAAACAAACTCCAACCTTAGAAAACTTCAAATAAACAACAAATAAAAAAACAGACAAACCCCAACCTTCTTAGAAAGCTTCAAATAGACAACAAATAAAAAAACAGACAAACCCCATCCCCTTTAGGGATGATGGTTTTATTTATGATTCCTTTTGGATCATAGATTTTATAGTTTCATCATCTGTGAGAGATTTTCCGGGCATGACTCAAAACTTCAAAAAAATTGAAACTCGGAATGAGGAACCATAATTTTTTTTTGGCAAATACTGTTGGAAATAGTGTACAGTTTAGTAGACTCTTTATCAAGCTCCTGAAGCAAACATTTCTCCCAGTAGCCACGGAAACTGTAAGTAGTTTCCTGATTCAAGGGATGTTGGTTTTTTCCTTGTCCAAATCATTATCGAAAGTACTAGTCCATGTCTTTGGGGAATTGATATTACTGGTTAAGTTTCATATAAAATAGATATGTTGTCTTACTTGTAAACTGTTCAATCACAACCTAACCAACGACATATAAAAAAATGATTCTTGGTGTGGACATCCACCATCAAATCGATGAAAGTCTGTTTCCATACTCGACATTTGCGAGTCAATTACAACTCTTTACTCCATTGGTTGTTTTGAAGAGTAGTCTTGTTTTGAAGAGTAGTTGTTTTGAAGAGTAGTCAGTCTTTGACAATTTTGACTGGTCAAGAAGGGCGTTTAAGATTTTTTTTAACGATGTAATTGGAATTTGGCAATTTTAGTTACAGCCTGAGTGGGCCTAATGGTTAAGAACATGTGTTTCCTCTTAAGAGGTCACAGGTTCAAATCCAGAGGGGGGTAGGGTATGTATACCTTCGTAGACTTTGGGGGAGGGGGGTACCTTGTCCCACAAACAAGGGGGTTCTCATACATCAATTTGGTGTGCTGGCTTGGCTGTAACCTTGAAAATAGATTATTATTATTAATGTTTTTTTTTTTTAAATTTTCCTATTTGAATTTTGGGATTTAATTATGGGTGAAATCACAATTTTTCATTGTTTGAATTGCAGTTTTGAATTCAAAGATTCATTCAATGTACTGAAAAACTTATATTCTACTGGTACTATGCAATCTCAACAACTAATATCTACAATTCTACCTATCTTTTCACATTTCTTACCAATTTTTGAACAAAACTGATGAAAAAAAATACAAGATTCAAAATCCAAAAAGTTTTAGACTCAGCCATTTAAAATTATAGTTTAATTGGTTTTATAAATAGATTGCATTTTAATATTTTGGATGGTTTCGAAACTTTTAATAATATTTCTTTTTTCAAATGATAAGAGATAAGAAGTTCAAATCCAAAGGAGTAGAATTTGTATATCTTCATAGACTTTACAGGTAAAAATTGTTGAGCTATATAAATCTAACCTTAAAAAACTATATATATTTAATGTGTGAATTCAACTGAAGCGTTAATGGGTAAATAAATTAACCCTAAAAATCTGAATATACCTATATATATATATATATATATATATATATATATATAATTTGTGAATTCAGGTGAAGCGTTAATGGAGAAATAAATTGAAAAAGAGCTGCATCCTTGCTTTCGCAGTGAGAATTATTTCGAAATAAAGTACGTGTCAGAGCGCGATGTGATGTGAAGGAATATTTCAAATAGCGTGTTGAATTTGCAAGATATTTTAGATCTTCAAAACGTGAATCTATCACCAAGTCAAAACAAAAATACGAATAATTTACAGAGACCTGGAGATAAACTCAACCTATCTCATTTTCTAAAACAGAACAGTAGTTTTCTACTCCGTCCATAGATCCTGAAAGCCCTCCTAACACGGAATCTATTTCTTGCCACGCTAAGAAAACAATCGTTTGACTGGAACTCTTATCTCTTCATGGTTGACTGCGTGAATCTTATGTATTATATATAAAATTTCGTTAACCTGTTCCAACATATAACAAAACTCACATTTTATTGAAAATTTTGACCCGATTCTATAAATGAGATCCTACAGACCAGATAGATAAAAAATTTCAAAAATTAAACATCAAATATCAAAAAATGAACATCAAATAACATATGCTTTTGGTTTTTACCAGTGTCTATACTCCTTCCTATCTATTACCTACGGACACAGAGTTCGAATTTGAACTCCACAGAAATAATATTCTTCGAGATTTCCAAAGTCTGAGGAGTAGAAAGATATCAGTGTAAAGGAGAAAGCACATCCTATAGAGGATTGTAGTAGAATATAGCCTTTCATAGCTGGGCAAATATATTTTGTCTTGTACTCTTGATTAAGGAAAAAATGCAATTTTTCATTTGTATGGTGTTCCAGTGCATGTATTTGTTTTTGAAATTTCATTTTCATTTCTCAATGTTTGATATATATATATATATATATTAAAATGAATATCCTTGAAATCAAGCATGGCATTATTGTAGTTTTTGTAAGTTTAGGAGTTGTTCAGATGAGATAACCATTGGAATACCCATGGTGATTTGTTTAGATAATATTGATATTAGATCAATAGTTTTTGGCAATTGATCCGTA
>SNQJ01S0292665.1:0-10690 GCA_010110895.2 Picea sitchensis | reverse complement strand
GGTAGAAACTTCCCTTGGACAACAGCACGACAAATGATGAGACTTAGGCAGCATGGCATTAATCATAAGTTTACGAAGAAAGAGGCAGCGCAAACTCTCCATATGTTTGGAAGAATAACCAAATGGAGGAGGACACAACTCTATGTAGCGAGAACAGCTTCCTAAGGGCGTACTACATCCCAAATCTTGACGAACAAACGGACAGATGTGATGTATCCAAGGGTGACTCATTATGCTGCCAATAAATAAAATACTTTTTCCTTCCTCTTTTTGGGGTATAGTTGATTTTTTTGTCTTTTTCAATAATTTTGGAAAAAAGAATGAAGGAATGTTACGTTACAATGGAGGAATGAGTGTTGCAAACATACAAGTTCAAGGCACAAGGACAAGACTGATGTTCAAAATAATGATACTCAAGAAAAATCCTCTAGGGGCCAAGAGTGTTAAAACGCAGAAGCAAACTGTTACAAGGCTGGCGTATAAGATATGCAAACGCAGTTAACAAAACACACAATCGTAACGTCTTTCGATGTAAGTTTAACGAGCCCAGAGAAGGTAAGCTCGGTGGTTTTTCATATTTAGAGATTCTAAAAGAACATAAAAGGAGACTAGACTCCATTCGAAGATAATCTAGTCGGTTCGAAAAAAGAATAAACTAGCATTGACAAGACGTTTATTCAAAACCATTTTAACGAGTGTGATAAGGACAAGATCACTCGGCCATTTTTTCATTTTTAAGGAGTCTGGAAAAAGCTTAACTATAGACTCTGTCAGGAATGTTCTTCTGGACCAGTTTAACGAGTGTGAAAGAATAAGGTCACTTGGTGATCTTTTCAATTTTAGGGAGTCTAAAAAGAGCTTAACTATGGACTCCATGGGGGTTCCTTCTTTGTAAGTTTAGTCCCTCAGGCCCGAAAAAGGGATAAAATTATACCTGAGAGTACTCTTCTAAAGAACTGAAGTTCCATAGAGTATACCTTTGTTCGTACAGTTGCCCGTCCGGACTGAAAAAGGGGTAAACTACCGTTGGACAGACGTGACTTCAAATTTCAGTTTAACAAGCGTGAAAGGCTACAAGATCGCTCGGAAACCTTTTCATGTTTAGAGGGTCTGAAAATGGCTTAAAAGAAGACCCGTTATTTTTTTGGAGTCATGAGGGTGAGGTCAAGAGCGAAGAGGAATCATGCAAATGAAGTGCAAGCCCGTATTTCAGGAAAAACTACAAGGACTCCCGAGCCTACAGTGTTTTAGAGACAGCATGGATACCATAATGCAACCAGGATCTACCTAGAGCATCCATGTTCCGGTAAGCTCTACCACCAAGTTGTGACACTTCTAAAGCAGTTGTGATAGTTCCATGTCACAACCTGATGGGATCGATCCTATGAAAAATGAAAAAGACAATGAGATACAAAAGTCAGGGTAGAAACCTAACCTATATGTTCAAGTAGATCGTCGGAAAAAATTTCTACAGACCATCGAAAATTACTCAAAACTCAAAAAAAAATGTCCCAATACCCGATCAAATCCCTCCTATATAACTCCTAAATCACTCTAAATAGTTTTTGGTCTAAAGAAAATGATAAGGGAGGCCAGAAAAGTGACAAAAAGATGCCAAAAAGTCTATAAATAGAAGCTGGCAGCTCATTATCACCATTGCAGATTTGGAAATTGACTCTGGAGCCAAAAGACCCCCTTTGTCAAAAGCGGTGATTACGGGAGCTACAATGGACAAAACGAACTTCTGTCTGGACCAAGTAAGTACAGACTCCCTTATCTTGCATTTCATGTCTTTATTTGTGCATTGGGTTTCATTTTTTAGGGGGGCATTGACCTTTAAAACATCGGCCCTAGGTCCACGCGGGTCGTCTCTGGACAGACCGCGTCTACACATGACTGACACCATTACAGCACGTGTGGGCCCCCTTATGGAATGAAAAAGGCATAAAAAGCAAGGGTTAACCCTCCTGAACCTTGGTGTTTTGCAGGATGTATGTCCATTGGAGAGAAAGAGAGCATGAAGAGGTAAATGAGTTGGTCAGGGAAGACCCCAATGTTGTGGCTACATTGATGCAGTGTGGGTTACTCAAGTTTTTTTTATGTCCTTTCATGCAGGCACAACCTAGGCTATTGAATGTCTTGGTTGACTATTGGCATCCGGATGCAGAGGCATTCATGTTAGAGGGTCAGTCAATGGTGCCCATGGTCAAGGACATTTACTTTTTGACTGGCCTCTCCAGGAGAGGGGAACCAATCAATTTCTGGACTTTTCCTGCGGGGCCGCATAACATAGCGGAATTGATAGGCCTATATTGTGCAGTTGATACAGACCGCGCGAGCACGCAGGTGCCCATAAGCAAGATCACTAACTTATCGCTACAGGAGATAGTATTGCTTATTGGGCGAATTACTGGTTCTGTGGATCTACATCAGGCGTCCCATGCAAGGATGAACTATGCAGTCCAGTGCTTAAATGCACAAGTTTTTTATTGGAGTACCACATTGCTTGAGTGTATGAAAAGACAACTGAAAAATTGTTGTTTGCGGACACATAGGAACTTCGGTTCGGTACCATTCTGTGTTCGTTCTTTTTTGAGAGAGTTATGAGTTTCAGTCCTCGAATAATGGTACGAGGACATCATACCTCTCTTCCTGCTGTGTGTAGATGGGTTGTATTACTGTCGCGACAGGGTGGCAGAAGGACCAATGAGTCCTTCGATGATGACTTCTTTGCGTGGTTGTCACAACATATCCCAGTTATAGAGGATTACCCCTATGCCGGGACTGATTTTTCGAGAGACCATGAGATACCAGTACCTCCTAGTGAGGAGCGAGGGGAGATGGGTAAGTCTCCACCTTTGTAGTTTTTCTTTGTTGTATATGTAATTTTTATGTTGTTTTGTTATATATATCATTTTTTTTGTTATGCCAGAGTATTTGACGGATATGTGTTCATTGTGTGCAGATGCGGGACCAATGCGACCCGTTGACTATGCGAGGAATAGGCGTCGTCCTCAGCCAAGGGCCTCACCTGTCGTCGCAGAGGACCAGTAGTAGCAGGAGATCTTCTAGTCGGGGAGGCTGAGAGGGTATTGAGACGGGTTGAGCGTAACTTTACTGCGCTCACTCGCACGGTCCCGATGGCAGAGATTGAGGACCTACCATCATCTATGCAGCCTCATGTAGTGGGGGCACCACGGACGTGGGTCTAGTTGTTTCGGCGTTTAGCCAACGCTGTGGACCAGTATAATAGGGCCCACAGGCCCTGACTTTAGCTAAACATTTTGACGTTCCATGAGCACTACTTGTATATATTTTTTGAGGGCATAAGCCCTGTGACTCGTTATTGGTTATATTTTTGAGGCGCTTGCGTCCATCTATGTACTTTGGTTACTTTATGATATTATATATGGTTTTTTGGTCTTTTGTGTCTTATGGATCATGTGTGCAGAAACGTATTTACATGCTTATGTTAATGTTCTTTCATATGTGTGCAAGATGCCAATCTAAAATTTTATTAGCTAGAGTATCTGTAACTTGGTTTAATCTCCTAGGAACATGAAAATATGTAATATAATCAAAGTTTCGTTCTAAGAGACGTACCCTAAGGAATTGTCGATGTAAAGTTGGATCATGAACCAGGTATACTCTGTTTAACTGAGACAACACTAGTTGAGCGTCGAGATAGACCTAGAGATGAGAGATACCCAATGACAAAGCGTCACGAAGCAACTCAATAACTGCACTATACTCGGCAACATTATTTGTGGTGTCACCTAAGCATATACCTCCGGAAGATAATAACTGGCCTTGAGGTGTAAAGATTACCCAAGCTGCAGAGGCAAGCCTCTGAGTGTGCCGACTAGCACCGTCTGCGTACCCAACAAACACCTCGGAATCACTTGACATATACCACAGTGACGAAAGATAATGTCAACGACACGCCCATAACACTAAAAGAAACTAAAAAGTAATAGTACAAAGACTATACATTTGTTACAAAAAGTTACCCACAGTGACCTGCCTATGAGTAATATTTCTTGAGGTAGAACCTGTTTCTAGGCTCCACCAAAGCATTCCCTTCAAAATCAACTAGACAATAAGCGCCCTTTTTTAAAACCTCTTTTATGATGAAAGCTTTGAACCACATGGGTTTGAATTTTCCTGCCCCCAGAGGGTCTTTATCTTGGTCATAGACTAGGACAAGGTCGCCTTCAAAGAAAATATGAGGATGAACAGACATATCATACTGACAATTGATCTTATGTTTGTGAGCCTCGTTGGCCAGGGCCGCATCACGACGTTGCTCAAAGTATACCAACCATTCTTCAAGTGGAGAAGTGTCTAGCAGTAATTGGACTGCCAATTTTAGAGACGGGATCTGATATTCGATGAGCAAGACTGCCTCTAGCCCGTAAATGAGTTGAAAATGTGAGAAACCGGTTGCAGTCTTAACAGATGTTCGGTAGGCCCATAATGTCGAGTATAACATCAAATGTCAATTTGACTTGGTTGAGTTGATAGTTCTTTGTAGAATGGTCTTAAGAGTTTTGTTTACAACTTACACCTGCCCATTTTCTTGGGGGTAGTAGGGTGATGAATGTTCTTTATGTAACCCAAGCTTTGACGTTAACTTGGTCATCATCTGGTTCTGAAAGTGACTTCCATGGTCATTGAAAATCTCTCTTGGGATGTCGAACCTTGCTATTATCTGATTGAATAAAAAGAGAGTTGCAGTCTTTCCATCATCTTTAAATGTTGGCATAGCTTGAACCCACTTTGTGAAGTAGTCTACAGCTATGATGATATAGCGGTGCCCCCTTGCTGAAGGAGGGTTGCATGTAGTGTAATCAATCCCCCACTTGGTGAAGGGACCAACTGTGATGACAGGAAACATGGGCGCAAGATGTACCCTCATCTTCTGAGAGATGATTGGCATGGATGGCACTTCTTGACCGATTCGATACAATCCTTGATAAGTGTCAGCCAGAAGTAACCTGCTCGTAGAATCTTTTGGGTTGTTGCCAACCTAGACAAATGACCACCACAAGCTTTGGTGTGGAAATCATTAAGCACGATAACTGCTTCTTCGTGAGTGAGACATAAGCGTAGTATGCAGTCTACACCTCTCTGATACAATATATCATCGAGTATGAGATAATTCTTAGCCTGATGGCATATGAGTCGACGTTCATCACGAGAAGCAGAAGTGGGGCACTTCAAAGTCTGGAGATAGATAAGTATATCTCTGTACCAGGGATCCGAAGAGGTGATCAAAAACATATCTCCTCTAATAGGCGACTCTTCGGGCACAAGATCACCTGACTCAACCAAAAGTTCTGAAATAAGTTCTGCGAAGACCAGTGACTTTTTGGACTTCACTGAAACGAAATCCAAGTCAAACTCCTGGAGGATGACTATCCATCTACTGATTTTTTCGCCTATTACCCGTCGTGTCAACATGTACTGAAATGGATTCACGATAGCAATAACGGTGGTCTTGCGAAACAGAACATAATGACGAAGCCGTTGAACAGCATGGACTACTGCCAACGCAAGTTTTTCGGTATGAGAATAATTGAGTTCCGTTCCTACGAGGCCTCAGCTCAGGTAATAGATGACATATTCTGAGAACAAGTCATCTTCCTGAACTAAGACCATGCCAATGGTTGACTCTGTTGCAGCCAGATATAATAGGAAATCCTTGTTATAGTTAGGTGGTCGGAGCAGAGGGGCAGTTGTGAATGCATGTTTCAATGTGGCGAAAGAGCGTTGAGTGGAATCGTCCCAACAAAATGGAACATATTTTTTAAGTAAGTGCATAAAGCCCTTGGTGATCTCGGCGTAGTTAGCGATAAATCATTTTAGAAAATTTGCCTTGCCCTGTAGACTCTGAAGTTGAAGTATTGTGCGTGGGGGGGGCAACTAAATTATTGCCTCAACCTTGAGAGGCTCGACCATGATCCCTGTTGTTGACACTTTGAAACCTAACAATCATCATGATGTTACGTAGAAGCTACACTTGTTTGGATTCAAGGGAATCCGAAAGTAGGGACAACATTGAAGATAAGTCGGAGGTGTGTGGGATGATCCGTTCTCTTGCGAGATCGAGATGCTAAATCATCTAAGTAAGCCTCAACTATATGTTTGAGGTCATGGAGAGCAAAAGACATGGCCCGTGAAAGGTGGCTCCAGCATTTTTGAGACCAAAAGGCATCTTACGATACGCGAATGTACCCCATGGACAGATCAATGTCATTTTGTGTTGGTCTTCGGGTTTGATTTGGATTTGATTATATCCCGAAAAACCATCCATGAAATAAAAGGCTTCGCAAACCGCACATTCATCAATGATCTGGTCGATGAACGGTGTGGGAAAATTATCTTTGGGACATGCCTTGTTCAAATCACGAAAGTTGGTACAAACACAAATCGTGCCTTGTTTTTTATTGACCAGTACAGGGTTTGACACCTATTAGGTCAAATGGATAGGATAAATAAATACGACTTTTAGCAATTTCTCAACCTCAACCTTAATGATTGTTGCTTTCTTAGGATTAACTGGACAAAGCTTCTGTCGAACCGGCTTGGCATCAGAATATGCTGTGATTTCATGTTCAACTATTTTTGGATCGATGCCTGGTATTTCCTCGTAAGACTAGGTGAAAACGTTGCGGAATTCTTTAAAAATATATGTATAGATTTGAATCTCTTCGGGGCAGCAGTCAGCTCCGACGAAGACATTCTCCACGACGCCAAGGTTTTGGGAGATATTGATCGGTAAGGTTTCAGCGATAGTTGTCATATTACCCTCAACATAAACCTCATGTGTAGCTATGGGATTAATAGGACAAGATCGATCTCCTGTCATAGACACGGTGAATTCTCCTGCTTCGATTCGGCTTAACTCTGGGAGGAAGTATGATCTGTGATGAAGATCTTCCCAGGGTTTATCTGGACTAGTCATTGCTTCAATTATTTCTTCATCAGAGGGCAAGACTAAGTCTAATGAATCGGTGTGAGCGAGAGAACCCTGAGCCCAAATAGGCTCTAGAAGTGGATCAAACTCTTGTGTTGGAGCTAGATCAGTGTGGGCTGAAGTTTGTTGGACCAAAGAGTATACTACTTCATCTGTGGACAAGGGCATGGACATGCCCGGGTGCCTTGTCCCATCCATCGTGGCCGATGGGGAAGGAAGTATCAACGGATCATCGAAGTAAGTCGTGCGAAATGACGAAAATTGAAAAATCTCAACCTTATGGTGATTGGATATAAACTTGATATCGCCTTGAGGGGGCGGGTAATCGAAGGTACCCATCAAAGATGGGCACAAACCAACCCCTACGTTGACGACACCTGGTTGAGGATTATCAATCATCGGGACCGTGGATGCCTCCCATGCAGGGTCAGGTCTAGAGAAGAACAATTGATCGATGGTCACTATCCGGCCTCCGTGTGGAAACAACAAGACCCGGAAAATTGTAGCAACCACAGCTTGCATGGCATAAGTCCAACTCCTTCCTAAAAAGAAGTTATAGTCGAGGGGAGCATCAACTACCTCTACCTTTACACACACGGTCTTCCCTCCTAACTGCACGGGGAAAGAAGGAACGATACCATGTGGTCGGAACGAACGACCGTCGAAAGCAGTGAG
Organism: Picea sitchensis; assembly: GCA_010110895.2. Taxonomy (NCBI): domain Eukaryota; kingdom Viridiplantae; phylum Streptophyta; class Pinopsida; order Pinales; family Pinaceae; genus Picea; species Picea sitchensis. The sequence continues at coordinate 3,036 of SNQJ01S0292665.1, read as the reverse complement.
GAGAGTAGGTGACAGAGACAAAACGGGTTGGCCAACGGCCTTCCAACATGCCAACGACATAACNGCGCCCTCATCAACCACTACTATCTGAAACACTACGTGGTAAGGCAGACGAAGTTTTAAATCGATTGTATCCAGCATGATTGTACCCGGATTACAAGTCTTGGTAGATCCTAAAGCGGTTAACAAGGCTTTCCTCTGGGAAGGACAGCTTTGGAGGACCTTCAAAGCTGACATCGCACAAGGGGTTTGTGATAAATCTTCCACCACAGAGTAGTTTTGGGCGGCCCTTGCATTTGGGTTATGAGAATATTTTTTGAATGCGCCTTTGGGAATGCATGTCATTGTTTCGCCCAACGTGCTTCTCAATCTATAGAGGAAGAGATGGGAGTTCAGCTTCTTTACCCTTCTTAGAAGTGCTTAGTTGACTATAGTCATGCGCTCTAGTCAATATAAAAGCATCACCCCTCACCATCTATACGTTCGCGAATGCGGGGTTATTCGTAGGTGGAGAGGGTTCTTGGCTGCCCCCTTCCGTGCTTGCAGAGGCTTGGGTTAGATTTTGCCCATGTTGAAAAGGATTGGTCAACACAGCAGGTTGTTGTTGCGTCACAAACTTTTGGGCTTCTGCAAGCCGAGGACATAGATGGGTCGGGTGGTCTTCCACGCACAAGTTGCATGGATACCTCACCTTTCATTTCTCAGTGTTGTCCCTGCCAGCATTATTGGTAGGTTTTTTATCCCCCTTACCCTTCTTTCATTGTTTTTTCTTTCCGTCAGGCTGTTGGGTGGCCTTTAGGTTAGTCGATTGCACTGTGTGTACCTCCGACATTTTGGTAGGGGGAGCAGCCAAAGTAGTAGTTTGGTTGGCCACTGTGTGTTGTATAGATAACTGCTTCAACCTATTCATCAATTGCTCAAAGGACTTTGTTTGTGCTGAACCAACAATACTATCGGCATGTGGTCCAGCTCTCTGTCTAGTTTTATCCAGTATTGAGCATGGTGCATCTGGTAATATGTTGTATAATAAACCGGATTGAGAATAGATGAGCTCAAATTGTTGAGCTCTCATGATGGCGTCTTCTTCGAAGAATACTCCTGACATCGCGACGTCTTTGGATAATTGCGGGACCAAAGACTTAAGGAACCACTCAAGCAGGAATGCTAGTGGGACTGGCACCTTAATTAAACTCTTTCGGCATCTCCATTCTCGGATGTGATCAGAGATATGGTCCGCTTTCGTCTGTTCGAAATTGATCAGCAACTCTGTGTGAGCGTCGTATTTCACAGGTAACTGGAAATGGTTTAGGAAATCCATCGCCAGTTCACCGAAGGAAGAGTATCTTAAGCGATCGAGCTCAATGTACCATTTCAAGGCACTCTCAATGAGAGTACGTTGAAACAATCGCAACTATACGGAGTCATCTTTCAATGAGTTATATGAGCACCAAAGATGGAAGGTAGTCACATGATCTTTTGGATCTTCATTAGGTTTGGCTTCGAACTTTGGAATGTCTGAAGGAAACTTCGTCGGCACAGGAGGCCAACGTGGATCATGACAAATAGGGTCAATCAACAACATTGTCAAATATGGCAAGTGCAAAGTCACCAGGAATGGGTAGTTTGGGTTGTTGGTGATAACCTGGAAAAAAGGGGCCTGGAGTTTGACTGGCACCAGGTTGCCAAAAAAAGTTCGACTGCTGGCCCGGATTTTGGTAGAAACCATGGCCCTGGCCAGCATATGGATTTTGCGTATGTGGAGACATCGTCGATTGATTTCCAAAATAGGACATAGATGGTTGGGCATGCATTACATTCGAAGGACTTTGGAAAGGGTTGCCCCATGTCGGTCATGGGGGAATAGGCATAGTAGCTTGTCTGGGGTTCCATTGATTGTTGAAAAAATTACCCTAGATCGACATTCCGGACGAGGGAACGGATCATTGCCAAGAATTTCAAGGCCCTGATGCGGAAGAAGTTCCTAGGTTTTCCCCCTGTGCAGGAATAGTACCCTGCATAGGAATAGATTGTCCAAAACTAGGATTGCCCTTAGTCGGGAAGGTGGCTGATGAGAAGGCGTTCTTACCAAACATTCTGATCAAAGAAAATGGTGTCAAACCTACCAGCATATTATTCAAATGTGGTCCTTGACTCCCCGCTCCAAATAAACTATGGTGTGTAGGTTGCCCGGTGGATTGTTGATGCGATCCATCGAGTGAAGGGGACGAACGAGGGATATGACCTCCTCCATAAAGGAAAGCGTTAAAAAGAGCAGGAGTGCCCCCCATGTGACCTTGCAGAGGAGCGTTAGAGCTCCCTGCCCCCAGACCTGAAGTTTGTAAAGTGGAGTAGGAAAGTACAGGACTTGTACTTGAACTAGGCATCTCGTACAAGAACGGAGGGCCTGTCACACTTGGTGTGAAAGGGGTTGTGGCCGCCGCCAAAGACGGGATCGGACCACTGTGCGATGTAGAGGCGGTCGAGACCATGGTGGCTCGGACCGGTGACGGTGGGTTAGGAGGTGAAAACTCTCATGTGGTGACAACCATAGTGGGAATTGAAGAATTCCCAGAAGGAGTAATAGCATTTGTTTCCATTATTGTGTGCAACATTGTCTGGCGCTCGTAAAATTGAATTGGTACGATGAAAGGTGCCAAGAAATCAGTGGTTTGGGTTTCAACCGGGCCAAGAGTGTTCGCTCCAAGGTCCAAAACGGTCGATTCCTCCGGATGTTGGTCGGGCACAATTGCTTGTGACCCGGTCGCTTCAAAAGACCCTTGTTGGTCTAGTTTTTGCCTTAATGGTGGCAGGGGTGGCTCCAGTGTAACCGACGACAGGCCAAGAAGCCTTCGTGACCGACAGAGCTCGTGATCCTCCACTCTATGAGAAGATCAAAGACACTCTAAGGTAGTTTAAACGTTCAAAAGTAACACACACTAAAAATTTCCCTAGAAGATAAGACAGACAAACACTAAATTAATTGGAAGAACAGTTACAACAACCAACACTAGAGCAACTTACCGGTGCAAGTGCAAC
>SNQJ01S0292664.1:0-10975 GCA_010110895.2 Picea sitchensis | reverse complement strand
TAAATTAGGCTGGTAATCTTGTGATTCTCGATACAATGACTGGTTGTTCAGGCTTCTCTTCTTTCTTGGAATCTTCATGTTCTTTTTGATGTTTTTCTTTAGCTCTTGGTTCCATGGATTTTTGTATAGATTTCATGCCCTAAATATTCCATTTCTTTCTTTCATCATAGGATCATGGATGTGGATGGACAACCAAGGATACTTTAAGGCTTCTCTTTGAAGGAAGCGTCTTCTAAGGTTGAACTGGATACGTACTGTCTTTCATGGCTGCTACCATGGATATATACTTCATCATATTCAATGGATTATAGGATTAGCTCCCTCCTAATCATTTCTTCATGTATGAGTTCATATAATCGGCTCCCTCTGTCTAACATATTCCATGCTTCCGTATGCATCCTTATTGTCTTCTACAATAAATAATTGGCTCTCTCTTTCTAACAGAGTCCACGCTTATGTCTTGTTGTCTTCTACAAAATGTTATAATTCTTTCTCTGACTTCTTTCTATCTTTGCTTCTTCTATGTATCTTCATGATTGATTCGGCATATTTCATCCTTTCATGTGTATTATAGAATGATATCAATCCTTATCTTATTTTTCTTCCATAGGTATAGTTATTCTTGGAATACATTATCTTCCAGGAGATAGACATACAAGATATGTACAAAGACGATGCAAAGAAGATATGTACAATAAATAAGAAGAGTATTGTTACCTTCAGAAGAAGAATTCTCTTTCATCCTGCTTAGTCTTCTTTGTAAGTTCCTTTTCTTCGGCAACTGATGCGTCATGTTTCTCCTTCCTTTTATTTATCTCGAGACAATGATTCTTATAGTGACCATACTTTCAATAGTTGAAGCATTGTATTTCTGAAATGTCTTTCTCTTGATTTGGCTTCCTCCTTGAGCCAAACTTCCTTTTCTTCTTGAAATTCTCGAATCTTGTTGTGAAGCCCTGATCATCGTACTTCTTTTGGGGTTTCTCTTTTTCACTGATCCTGGATTCTTCTTGAGCATAGAAAGTCCAAAGTTATTTCAAATGTAGGATACTCCTTTCTTGTGTTCATGCTTGCAGCAAATGCATCCCATGTCTTGGTAAGACCATTGAGTACCATGTTTACCAATTCCTTCTCTGAAATGATCTCTTCAATAGCTTGTAGCTGATCTCTTAACTAAGATATTCTCACAAAGTATGATGTTATGCTATCATCATCATTCATCTTCATGTCACAGAGCTCATTCTTCAGACTCATTATTTGTCCAATGTTTCTGATTGAGAAAAGGTTTGTTAGGGAATCATACATCTTCTTTGATGAGTCGAGATGGGAGATGTAGGGTATCAAGTGGTATTTTATATATTCCACTATGATACTCATGGCATTGATGTTACCGTCTTTGAACTTCTCCATAACTGCAACGTTCTATGGATCCTTCTCTTTTCCTTCTTCAAACTCTAGTTCCACGATCTTTCCTTTCATGATATCTAGCACTTTATTCTTGGCAAGGATGAGGTCAATCATTGTCTTCCATGCTCTGAAGATAGAGGCTCCATCTAACTTGTTCTCTGACTTCATAGAATAAGTCATGGCTTCTTTGACTTGATCAAACCCTAGATTTGACCACAAAATCATACTTCACATCTTGGCTTGCTGAGATTATCAGGAGATGCTCTAGGATAGGGCACATTGATCTATCCAGAGATTAGKTCAATCAATTCATTTAAGGTGCCTCAATAAGAGGATTAGGTKTTCTGTAACTGCACCTGCTAGTAACCCTAGATGCAGTGCTTTGGTGACTACTCCTGCTAGAAAMCCTAGTGGCAGTTCTTCAACGAGCTTAATATCCTTCTGGCTATGTTTCCTTCCAGTGGTTAGACTGAATGAAGGAGGTGTGGGCCCATAACCTGTTAGAATATAATAGATGTGTTCATTTTACCATTGACAATATCTCTATTGTCACCCAACCATAGGCTGAAGCCACCCTCTGAGCACCTTAACCTTGACAGAGAATCACTCTAGAAGCAAACCCTAGGATAGATATCCAAACAAAGGGTAGTACACCTTTCCCCAAGGATAGCGCACCAACAAGAGTTGATTAGATAGTCCAAACCCTAGCCAAGAGATATTCCAAGCCAAAACGTAACTGCTAGCTGCAGCAACTGTACCAGTAATATCAACAAAGTACCTCCTGCAGCTACCATAATATCAACAAAGTTTACTCACAAAATCCTATTCCAAGGTTCTAAATCTTAAGCTAGTTTGTGCACCCTGAAAACAAAATCGTTTCTAATCAATTTTAAATTTATGAGCATTACTTTTAGTGGCTTTGTTTACTCAAAAGGTGCGGTCATGAAACTGATGATATTATGTCTCAGGAAGTAAAAAAAATGAATATGAATATAATGTAAAGTCCTAACTTCAATTCCCAATAAATAATAATCTTTTCAAAATGCAACTTTCAATTCAATTATGCAATTTCAAATAAGATGCAATATTTCCATACATGTACTAAGATCAACGATAAGAACCCAAAAGATCAAATGCCAACAATGAAAAATGTATATATATATTTTGTATTTTCAATATAAAATAATGAAAATGCAAGGACTGAACAATAACTTGATATAGAGACCCCACTATATGCAAACAACGACAAACCAAGTTGAATATCAAGAAGCAAACACCCAGCCTAAGATGCAAGGACAACCAATGAAAATGATGATAAGAAAGAAAAAATACCTAAAAATTCAACAAAAGAAAGGTTTCCTATCACCCTGGAGGCACTTAATAGTTATGACAGAGACCTATGAAGACTCAACAACTATCAAAACTTACCCAACAAACATCAAACTTAGTAATCAAGAAAAAAAGGATGATGTATGGGACTGTTCAGGAGAAAATCGTGTATGTACGCTCCCTATAGAACGAAAATTCCCGTATGTACGTGTCTGTCAAGGGAAAACCCACATATATGTATTAAAAAACTAGCAGGTTAAGGATAAGGCCAAGAAACTCAGAGTCAAAATGAAAATAGGTTGTCAAGGAAACAAATGACAAGAAACTCAAGATATTTCAGATCCATATCAGGATCCATCTTCAAGACAAGAAGCCCGACTTCTTTTCCTAAAGATGGATCCTGATATGGATCTGAAACATCGACAATCCATCAACGAAACTGTGGTTTTTTCGAACTTGACTGAAAACCCTCACCCCAAAAATCTTATTAAAATCAATATAATTGAGAGAAATCAAAGGATAAAAACACTCCAAACCCCAAAAATAAGATTCCCTCCCTAGTATGGTCACCAATTCTATTACGAGGAAAATCACTCTATGGCATGGGGTAAGCCACAACAGAAGGAAATAGCTACATAAATCAACTCTAATATCAAGTATGCTATATAAACAAATATGCTAACAATACAAGATAAATATCCTACCTCATCCAGACGTTCGATGAAGTCCATCGTTGAGCACTTGACTCAAAGTTATATACCCGCAACTTGTCCTCAACAACCAAGATAGACAAACATATGGTGATAATATATAAATTTAGCACATATAATAACATAATCCATCAATATTCATAACAAATACACCCATGGAATAACAATTCAAATATTTGCAAGACATTAATTGGATGAGAACATTCAGAAACTGAGAAAATATAATAAACATAAGTGTATAAATGAAAAAAAATTGTGTCGGAACGTTTAGAACCGAGAAACTAAGTCGCTTCCAGCTCAACCTCCACCACTTCAATCCTCTACCAAAGGTAAGCTCGTATAAGAGAGACAATGTGGTTCTCCATCAAATAGGGAAGAGCTTGGGGGATGAACAATCTGTTTAGAATTAAAATGACAAAAGGATGCAGACTCAACATGAAGTGAATAATTTCTCCAGAGTAACGTTTCTCTCAAAGTTGAATTCTTTTCCTTGCTTCCACAGCTTGGATATGGCCCATTTATAGCCTTCAAATAGAACTGAAGGGCCGCATCGAAACATTTACAGTATATGGAAGGTCAAGGATCGTGGATCTCGTGACGTAAAATGGAAACTCAACACCATTTTGTTATAGCCCTAAAATGCCCTACCTATGCATACATGGAATTGGCCTCTCTACTTGCAAAATTCCAAACCATAATGAGGAACTCTATTTAAAAACTATATTTTGGAGCATGTACGTGCCCTGTTGCACTACTGCAAGCATAAATACGCTTGTTTCATGGTAGACAACATGCATACATACGTTAGTTGCATACTAAACAACTTGTGTTTACCTCCAAAAGTTGCAAAAAATAAAAAGTTAGAAGGAATTCGGCGAAATTAACGGGCTTTTGGAGGTTTCCCAACCAATTCACCTGCTATAGCCCATCCCCAAACTAAATAACTATCATTTTGTGATATAAAAGAATGTCTTGGGGTCTCATTCCAAAATCAAGCATTAGAACGATGAAACTCTTTCCAAATCCCTTTCCTTCCTTTCCCAAGTATTTGGAGCCTTTTGTGAGTTCTTGCCTTAGCATTCCTTCTCTAGCCCTTTTCTCCCATACAATCCCTTCCCTTCCCTTGAAGTGATTAACTGATTGTGAGAGAAGGCATTTGGAAGGTGCACTTGAAGCAATGTCAAGAGGAGCCCAAACCAGGTTCGCGGAGCATCGCTCTGCAAAGGTTGTAATTTCCAATCTTTGAATATTGAATAAAGGAATCTTTTTCCATGTCCCAAATGATATATTTATGTGTTCCATTTGATTTATGCATAATTATTTATGTCTAACCCTAATTGATAAGTTGAAATAGACATAAATAATTTATGTGTTCCATTTGATTTATGCATAATTATTTATGTCTAACCCTAATTATTTAATGTGTAGCATTGCTTACCTAAGTGTTGACGCAGGTCATCTTTGGGAGGAGACCAACATCCAAAGAAGCAAAAAAACTCGAGGAAGGTCAACATTGAACGTTTGGACCAAAGGCACTCCTTCTGACTTACTCTTCTATTACTTTATGTTCATCTGTGTGGAAAGTTTAGGGTAGTGTAGGAGTTAGATTGTCTTTTAAGGGAATTCATAGATCTGTCTATACTTAGAACCATGGCATAGTTATAGGGTGATTTCCCCACTAACACATTTTTTAATTTTGGGCACAAAACACGATGTACACAGGCTATAATGATGCAACCTACATACACACATGTTGTATAATTATTAGAGCGTATATATATAGAAAAATAAAAATTTTAGCTCTGAGAACTAAAATGAATAAATAGATACACTAAACAAAGGTAATAATTTGATTCACTTCATAATAATAATATTTAAGTGAAGATGAACTAAAAGTTCAGAATGGGAACATAAGATGACCAATACCATATATAGCATAACACAAAAGCTAAGTAACTACTTTCTTACAAAAATTGAAAATAATATAAAGTAGATAAATAAATAAGCTGATTTAATGTTGTTTACAATAATAAGATTTAAGTCAACATGAACTAAAAATTAAGAATGCGAAACACTACAATATGGATAATTTAACAATTCATTAATATTATTGCATTCAAATTAGGTACCAAATGAATGAAATAGATTTCAAATATTGTGTGGAATTAAAATATTAAAATATGTCTTATTTTTCTTATTAAGAAAAATAGAGAGTTGGGAAATATGAAGTTATTACAATTTATGGTTATTGAAATATATCATTGATGTGAAAGTGATATTAAAGGAAATAAATTGTTTTTAGGATTTTTTTTTAATAATTTTTAAATAAGAAAACACTTCAATAAGTATGATATAGATTATTAAATATTTTTCTAATTATATTTTTATAAAATCATGACAATTTTATTTTTATTTGTATTTTCTTTTTTATATTTATGACTTTTTATTGTTACACATTATAATAATATATTTTAGGATTTTGTTTTTGAATTTTTATAGTTACACATTATAATAATGTATTTTAGGATTTTGTTTTTGAATTATTAATTGGTATGAAAATATTTTTCTAATTATATTTTTTTTAAATCATGACAATTTTATTTTTATTTGTATTTTCTTTTTTATATTTATGACTTTTTATTGTTACACATTATAATAATATATTTTAGGATTTTGTTTTTGAATTTTTATAGTTATACATTATAATAATGTGTTTTAGGATTTTGTTTTTGAATTATTAATTGGTATGAAAATGTTATTTTGATACTAATGTATTTTAGGATTTTGTTTTTGAATTATTAATTGGTATGAAAATGTTATTTTGATATTAGTTTTATTTTTATTTTGTTTATGTTATTAATTTTTTCAATGTATATGAAATTATATTTTATTTATTAAATTACCTGTAAATAAGTTGTTTGAAGATTTGTGTTTTATAAAGTTGAATGCTCATATATTCTTGAGAATTATAATTAATTCTCACTATCACATATTTAAAATGTTTAAATAGACATTAAATAAGAATTAACAAAAAAATATCACGTATTTAAAATGTTTAAATAGATATTAAATAAGAATTAATAAAAAATATTTTCCTAAATATAATAAAAATAACAAATAAAATTAAATTGTGAAAATGAAAATGACATTAATAAACAAATAAAAATATATATAAATATTTGATATAAATAAAATATTTCAATATTCATCTTAACTAAAATATATAAATACATAACTTTAAATATATAAATGTCATTTTAATTTATATTCAACATTCAAATATTTTTGTTATTATTATTATTGTTTTTTTAAATGTTAAGAGATTTTTACCATTAACTATATTATTATCTTATATAGGATTATCATAATATGATTTAAAATATATATATACATCTTTCTCATATTAGGTTATAAAAGACACATCTCTAAAATAATAATAAACTTTTACTATTAACTATATTAAGTTTCTCTCACATTTATAGGAAACGTGAATTTGGGAACGACAATAATATATATTAGCACAATCACTTAAGTTGTGGCTGACGAACGTCGATAGACCACTTCAGATTCAAGAGTCAACTACTTCAGATTTATAAATATATCCCCAAAATAAAACACGTACTTGCGACAATATGACTTCAAGAGTGCAACAATATGACTTGATTTATAAATATATCCCCAAAATAAAACACTTACTTGCGACAATATGACTTCAAGAGTGCAACAATATGACTTCAAGAGTTGACCGCTTCATATTCATAAATATATCTCCAAAATAAAATAAGTAAGTGCAACAATATGACACTTGTTAATCTATATTGAATACTATATAGAATGATTTATTTTATATATATTAATCCTGGTTAATTAGGTAAATTTGGCAATCATTGGTTAGAGCAGTAAATTATTAATCATATTAAGTAAATGTGAAAAAGTAAACAAGTAAACATAAGCATTTATAAATGCAAGGAAATTATCAATATTAAATTTTATTCATTGATTTGAGAGGACCACTAAGAATATGCCAGCATCTTCAATTGTTAGCCATCGGATTAGAATTTTAGATTAAAAGGTGATTAATTGTGCCCATCTCCAGTAGGTATACGCCTTTAGACGTAATTTAAAAAATATAAAAAATATTTTAAATTACAATGATACTTTAGATTATAATGTATAGAGATATTGATACATTTAAAATCTTATTTCAATAAAATTGAAGATCAATAGAGGACAATGTTTCTCCTATTGCAACAACTACAATATTAAAATTAGTAATTTAATGTGTGCTAATAATTATATGACTAGCACAGCCACTCAATCAAAACCATCGCTGATGAATGCCGAAAGGCGCAGACATAAAAAGAAACACACAGTAAGAAAATGAAACGCACAACCAGAAAATGAACATAGCGTCTACAACCAACGTGCTAAATCCAAAGTTTAATCATTTAAACGTGGCAATCATATAGTGCTACAGTAATTTCTTAATATGATTAAGTAAATGTTATGATGCATTCAAAAATACAAGGAAGTTATGAAGAGGAAATCACATTCATTAATTTGGGAGGACGACTAAGAATATGCCAGCATCTTCAATTGTTAGCCATCAAATTTGAATTTTAGATTAAAAGGTGATTAATTGTGCTCATTGTCAATAGGTGTGGCGTAAATATATTTAACACAATATTGAAACTTTAATATCCCTAAATATTCCATTAGAAAATGAGAAACAAAATTGAAAATACATATATACAATTTTAATATCTTTTTAAAATTAAACTTTACATATATAAACTTTAAACATCTTTATAAATTTGAAGCATTATTTTTTTTCATTGGAAAAAACAAAATAGTATTACTCTTTTAATATGAAAATACAATAAAAATCAATGATATATACGTGGAACAGATACTTAACTAATTTTTGAAATAATATTTACTTGTAGTTTAGTCTTAGTTTTATAGTGATATTTTGAATTAATATAATGAAAATATTTGTAAGAATTATGTATTTGTAATAATGGAATAAATAATTTACATTTTAATTTAATATAATTCTAATTTAAAGCTTTTTGTTTAGGAAACTCGTTCCCAAGCTCCTATTTCTTTGATGTTGAAGCTTCCAAGTTCCCAACCAATCGATGACGTTCCCAACTAATTCCCAAACTCCCGGAACTTCAAACTTCGAGAACCAGTTTCAGAAATGTCAGAACCATTCCCATGCAACTATGATTATAACAGAAACATCCCTAAGATAATAATAAAATTTTACCATTAATTATATTATTCATATATAATTACCATAATTCTATATTTTTAAATTATATTTTCAGAATATAAAATTAGATTTTTCCTGAAAAGATGTTCTCGCGTTTGCTATCTCATACATACATACATACATACATAGCTTATAATGTATATATAGCTTATAATACATATACATAGTTATTATGATATGATTTGTATTTTAAATACAGCTACATAAAGTGTTTTCTTAATTAAAAAAATAGTATATATTCATTATGCAAAACATTACGACCAGTAATTTCCTGACTACATACATAACATACTAATTAAGTTACAAAATGATTGATGGAAAATACCAACATCTTTCATCTTCATGAACCCAACATAAAGTGAGAAATGTTAAATAGCAACAGATTTACACAAACAACTCAAGCTAGCGAAACCTAATATGTAAAACATGAATAACAAAGTCCTACCCAAACAATTCACGCCCACCTAAAAACGAACCCAATATGACAAATTTTGAAGAGCAACAGGCTCACACAAACGATTTACTAGTCTCATTCATAAAAGCCCTTATTTTGGCGCATATCAGCGTTAACTTTTCAGAGATTGGAACGTGGAAAAGGAGGAGCATTGTCGATCGCATGACTGATTTCTGCTTGAAAATTTCGCATGGCAGCAGAGGGCAAGCAAATGGAAAGCACTATTCCCTCCACGCCACTTGTGTTGCGATGCGAGATGAAGTAGTTGACCATACCCGGCACTACTCCTACCCCTCCTTTTGCAGGCCCTCCGTAGGCTGCTCTTCCCCACCCGAAATCCACATCTCTGAAGCCAATTTTGGTAAGGTCCGAAACCAAAAAGGAGCCCACCACTGTGCATTGAGGGCGTCCTTTCAATTCCATCAAATCTATCACAGATCGCATGTACTCGTCGTTCACAGCCGTTTTCGCTTCGTTAATCAATTTCACAGCGAAAGACAGCGGTTTGTTTGCCAGCTCTCCTGCGGTTGTCTTCGCGCATGAAAAGCTGATCGCATTCCCGTAGAAGCCTTCAGGAAGCGGTGGGATGAATTTCGTGCGGGCATCCACGGGGAATATGAACCGAACTTCTTGCTCCGCGGGCAGTTGGATAGACTTCGTTCTCAAGCGCCACAAACAGGCGGATAGAGCTTCAAAGGTTGAGCACTTGCTTTGCCCTACTACGTGTCTTTTGAGAGACTCGATCTCTTTGTGTCCGAAGAAGAATGAATTGTGGATAAGCTCGTTAGCGGCCATCATCTGCCCATCTTTTTCTTCTATTTGATCGTATTCATGGAGGGGGAATTTGACAGCCGGATTTGCTCGAGGTCGGAGATTTTCTCTTTCCCAAACCGGGAGAACTGAAGGCCTTGTCGCCCCCTTCGCTATTTCAGCGAGACCGTTCATGAACTGAACGGAGCCAAGTGCGTCGCTAATGGTGTGATTCATAGCGGTGGCGAATATGAATCCTCCGCATCTGAGACGCGTTACCTGAAATATCATGATAAGCAGAACGCTTAGTACAACTTCTACTAAAGAAACAGCAGTCAACGCTACCGGCCCCGATAACAAATGCAGGTGATTAAGAGTTGACTTCATTAAAGAAAATAGATTCAGAGGATGAACGACTTAACCTGAATGAGAAGGAGAGGAGATTTGGTAATAGTCTGTGAGTCCGGCACGTCGTGCAGCAGATCTTGCCAGCAGGGAAAGGACGGCTGGAGGTCTCCGAATTCTTCCAGAGTAACGTCCGCATCGGCTTCCACAAACACCGCGCCTTCTCCCGTGCACTCCACCACGAGCTTACCGGCGGGCGCGTCTCTGACTCTTCCGGCGAAAGGGTAGTAGAACACTAAAACCTTTGCCAGCCCTTCTCTGATAACTCTGGCGGGGTCCTCACCCATCTTAGATGGGTTGAACCGATAGAAGAAAATGGCGGGAGTATGAAATCTGAGAGTCGCTTGATCATCGATATTGGAAAGGTATAGAAACTCTCTCGGAGTAGGCAGCGAAGGAGCGACGAGGATAGCCGGCTTTCTAACGACCTTGAACTGCAAAGATGCCATGAAATCAAAGTTGTCAATAATCAGCCAAAGAGGGACGAAATAGCTGAGCGGCGTTAGAGGCCTGAGGCAACAGAAGTAGAAGAAGATTTGCAGGGTAAGGCGCTGAGACCTGCTGTATAAGCCGACTCGATTTAAAAGCTTTTTCTCATAATCGGACATGGTCGCCAAACACGGCATAATCGGACTCGATTTA